>JAODGA020042980.1:0-10227 GCA_027574885.2 Drusilla canaliculata | reverse complement strand
TTCGACAAATTTGAGCGCTTAGTAAGACCTAGTTTCCGAGAAATTAACACTCAAAGTTGACCAACGTGTTGGATTAGATTAGGTAAGAACAAAGTCGCAACAGCAGGAAAACCAACCGATAATTTTGTTTGAAACTTTCAGAATATGTTTTCAGATAGTTAACACATATCTCCTAAAAATTTGAGCTTCTAGATATAAATAGTTTCCGAGAAATTTACACTCAAAGTTGACTAACGTATTGGGTTAGATTAGGTAAGAACAAAGTCGCAACAGCAGAATAACCAACCGATAATTTTGTTTGAAACTTTCACAATATGTTTTTAGATAGTTAACACACATCTCATATAAATTTAAGCTTTTAGATATAAATAGTTTTCGAGATATTTACACTCAAAGTTGACTAAAATAAATTAGTGGCGTGTAATGTACGGGGTTTAGGTTAAGTTAAATTAGCTTAAACCATCAATATATTATCAATTTTTAAATTTAAACGTCCAATAATAATTATTGTAAAATAATCCACTTATTGGTGGAGAAAATTGCTGAGCTGGAGGCTATCAATGTTGGTAATGATGAGCATGGATTGAGAGTTAAAGAGATTTTGCTTGTTGATTCACTCAAATTTGGCTAATAATGTTATTTAAACACTTGTCGTGTTGAAATAAATTTTTCTTTGTAAAGCATCTACTAATGTTTGTTTCATTTATTTATTTTCAAAATAATGTTGTATCAAAGTGTTGTTGAAAAACAGTTGATTGAAATGTCTTCTTATTCATTGATATACTATTTATACTAATAAATAAAAATATTTTATAATACATTTGAGTAAGAAGAGATATTTGATCCACAATGTTGCAACAATGTTACAATAAATTTGTATTTTGAGTTGCCTATACTCACAAAACAGATAACCCTAATGTTAAGTGTCCTTGAAGACCAAACTAATCAAAGTCCATTTAATTACTAATCCTTCAATAATCATCGTATAATAAAATAAAGACAATGTCTACAACACTTCTCTCTTTGCCAGAATTATACACTTCCTATCGAAAATGGATCAGTGAGAATCCTGTCAAAGCCAGTGACTATGAGGTATCTATCAAATGGGTATCATACTTTGTTGCTGGTGGGTTGTCACTACAAATATTGAACACTATTCAGAAATTAAGCAATTTTAGGAAGAATAAACAACTCACACATTGTCTCTGAGTTAGTGTACTGTCTATCAAACCTCCTTGTGCTCTTCAATGATAGAATTATTAAAACTGAGAGAAACCTAGAGCTTCCAAACTCTGGAGACAAACTTAAAGTATGGTTAACTGTCCTGGAATACTGTGAAGTCCTCTTGGAATTGAGTGCTAAACAAGTATGGGGATCCAGGGGAAAGTGGCTGGTTATTGTTTCCATCCAAGTTTTCAAGTATGTTTCAATTGTGAAGAATATTTAGGTACTAAATATGAGTTTTAGGTGTATTTCAAGACTGCTCTTAATATGCAAACACAAAGAGAGTATAATTCAACATCCACCAGTACCAATGTTGGTGAGGAAACACATGACACCAGCAGCACATGAGACACCTGCAGCTGAGGTAGCTCAGGCCCAGCTCAATTCAGTTGCATTCAATCTGAAGAGATCAGGGAAAGTCATTAGAAAGATTGATGCTTCACCTCCAATTCATATTAGAAATTGGAGGTCTGTACAGCAGCAAATGACACAGTTTGATAATGCACAGACTATTGAGGCTGCCTTAGCTGGTCAACAGTTGAT
This sequence comes from Drusilla canaliculata, assembly GCA_027574885.2. Classification (NCBI taxonomy): domain Eukaryota; kingdom Metazoa; phylum Arthropoda; class Insecta; order Coleoptera; family Staphylinidae; genus Drusilla; species Drusilla canaliculata. Next base: position 8,460 of record JAODGA020042980.1, on the reverse strand, counting down.
TGCTGAGACTTTATATGTGATAAAGCCTGTGGTGCATTTAGGTGCACTTGGTTGCTTTGGTGGACACTCCTGGAAGCCATTTTTCTTGAGTTTATTAATGGATTTGGGAAGGTATAACATTCATGTTATTTTTTACAAGTTAATCTTGTTAATATTTTATTTCAGTATTCAACTGTATAGAAAAGGTGATAAGGGCCTCACAGCAAAGCAACGCATTGAAGTATCCCGGCGGTATGTTGGCCTCTTGTTATATTTACTCCGATCACCGTTTTATGATCGACACAGTCGTGATCGTATCGCGGCAATCTTAACCTCACTCAGTAAAAATGTTCCGCTTGCAAACATTATTTGTTTGCCTCTAAAGAAGTATGTTCCATTCTGGCAGAGTAATTATTTCTATATGTGGTCAACATAATTTCTAATCAAACAAAATTTGAGTGTTACTTAACAATTCCATTGTCTAAGATTATTATCAAGGCTTAGTTTGTTAGAATTAAGTCAATTGTTTTGTGGTTATATGATTTTATGGGTTTTATGTGTACTTTTATAACAAACTTGGATTGTATACTTACAAATAATAAATAATATGAATTATTTTTAGCTTAAAAGCTTTATTATGAAATGTATTTAATGTTATCACTAGATTTCCGCTTTGTAAACAAGTGTTGCAATTAAATTAAGATAAAAGTTAACCCTTAACTTTTATGAAATTTCAGGGTTAACATTTGTTACTAACAATTGGTAATTTACTAGATGGTAAAAACGCAATTGTTAAAAATAAGACAATGTTGGACAATATCAGGCAATGTATCAATGATCCTACAGTAGAAGTAAGAATGCAAGCGTTCACTTTGTTGGAGACAATATCACTTGTTTGGATGGGTAATTACGTCTCTTACATAACCAAACTTGCGATTTACATAAATTTTAATATTGTAGTCGCTGATGAAATAGTAGAAAACGGGTTTATTGAAGTTATTGTCGATTTACTTCAAAAACGCTTTGAAGTTGAAGACAGTAATGTTCTAGTACTGATGTTACAAACTATTGAACATCTGATGTATTGTGATGGGAAGACTATCGCTCATGATGCGGGATCGTTTGAGGTGTTAATGGTTATTTTACAAAAGAGTTGTAATCCTGAAGTGATTGGTGCCACACTTAAAGTGATCAGTATATTATTGCAACTTGAAGAAGTCAGGGAGAAAGCTCAGGAGGCAAAGTTATTGAAGAGATATTTATATCGCTACATTATGTCGGGAGGTAAGACTCCAAATTGATAATCAGCTTAATAGATTAATTTCTGTTGTCTATTTAGAGTGAAGTTTTGTATGAAAATGCAGCTGCTGCAATGTTGTTTACAACAACCAAGTTGAAAGCTATGGCAACGGCTCAAAAGCTTCAAGAATTAGTTGACAGATTGATTGAACTTACAAAAGCTGTTCATCAGCCCTCAACCCAGAAATATTGTATGCAAATATTGACAAATTTGACTATTATGAAATGTATTTAATGTTATCACTAGATTTCCGAGTTATAAACAAGTGTTTTGTAATTGAATTAAGATAAAAGTTAACCCTTAACTTTTATGAAACCTTGAAAAACGTTAACATTCGTTATTATTGGTTTTATCTCATCAAAACATAAATTTTCACCATTTACGTCAAAACTTTCTTTTTTATTTAAATACACAATTACCTATCAAGGTTAACATAATAGAATACTTTAATATGGAATAACAACTTAAGTAAAATTTAAATATTAAATTTTAACTAAAAATTTAACCTATAAATTTATCTAAGTATCTTCTTAACCTAGACTTTCTTACTTATATAAAATAAAAAATATGAATATGTATAAACTACTAAAAATTGATTAAGTTTATCACATGTTTCTGTTCCCAACATTCATCACAACATTTTGTAGTTTTTTCTTATTACTTTGATTGTCTGCTTACAATTTAGTCTTTTTATTCATTGTCTCAATATCAGGTTAACGTTCTATAAGTAACGTTGTTTAACATTATCTCTTTAAAAGTCTTATCGCGTCTTTGGCACTCTTCTTACCCCATAATTTGCTCTCGTATCATGTGTATGTAATATTTGACTAGGCTAAACAGTTGAAAATAGATCATAGTAGGTCATGAATCAGTTTAAGATAGGCTAAGATCGTCGTAGCTCATCGCCGGAATCACATAGGGCTCTTTGGAAAGACGCTCCATGGAGAGACGCTGTTTGCCACTTGATGATGGTCGTCGGTCTGATTCTGGGCGTGTATCTGTGGCAGTTTGGGTGTAGTTAGACATGCCATCGAAATCGTCATCCGTATCTGAGTCTGGGTTCGTATCCTCGGCATTGTCTGGATCCATTTTGTACGTTCCCGTCCACTCACTCTCCGGATCGGAGAAGATGTTGCCAGTGTCGCGATCACCGAGGAACTCATCATCGCTGTTCGCCTCCACGTCCGATAGCAGCTCACTCATACTCTTCGAATCTACAATAAGACATTCAGTGTGATTACACGTGGCCCTGTGTAACATTGGTAGTATTTACGTATTGCCCGCAGCGATGTCGAGTCCTCATCATCCCATTCATCATCGTCAAACTCCAGCTGCGTGTTCAATTCACGCTCATAGGGTGATTGCACGAATGGCGACTCGCTTTCGGTGACATCAAAGATTTCGGTAACTTTCACCTGAATTAAATCGCTATTCAATGTCTATTGCAAGTGGAATAATTGCATTACCATACCTTATTATCTTCCAAATAATAATACGCCATGATAGCATCGTGATGCGCAGTAACTTCCAGTATGTTATCAAACGTGTCGTCATCAACAAGTTGATCGCTGCGGTTCACTGTGAAGCTCGGTGCACGTGAGAGCATCTTGCTGCCGAGTGGAATATCCCCATCGTTCATGTTGAGAATGAAATTCAAGTTGAACGCACCACCGGATCCCTTGCCAGCCTCCAAAAAGTAGTCATCGTCCTCTTCGTTCTCCTGCCGTTGACGGAAGCGGCGCAATGGATTCAGCTTCTTGCCACCATACTCAGTAACATCCAATTGGCACGTAATCTTCGCGCTGAGCTGCTGCCGTTTGCTGTTCACCGTGTTGAGCACCCCCGAGAGCTGGTCCAGGAAATACTTGCTCAACTCCCACAAGCCATTGCCCATCGTTGGCGCGGTTGCCATGAATCTGCAAGCGTACGAACGGATAAGATTAGTGACATCACGAAAAATGAGCGTGCTGTCACCTTGGTAGGAGTGTGAATCGGCGCGCGCGCAAAGCTTGCGCACGTGCCGAATGCTTTGGACATCCCAGCGGGACGCGCTGTTTGCGCAATGGCTTTGTTAGTTCAATGGTGGCGAATTTGTATGCAAAATCTTTGCGTTCGTACGAATCCCCAACTATGCTACATGTGGTTAAAACAACTACGTGTCAAGCGTTATTTGTACAACAAACAAAACGTGTTATGAACTCTGTACATGCATTCATGATTAGTAACCAAAATTAGATGATATAAAAATCAACTTACTTCGTAAATGTGGCAAACATCATATCACAAGGCAATGTATACGGCAAGCTGAGGACGGACAACAATTTCATACCACGATGTTTAAACATCCAATTAACCAGGCCTTTATTGGCGGAGTCTATCGCTTCCTGGAAGATACTCAGGACTGTTTCCGGTAGATTGGAAACCAAAGCTTCCTAAAAATCAAATAAAAACATATAATCAAACACGTTTAGGAATAAACTCTTAAACATACCTGTCGATGTAATTGACACTCGGTACACTCAGGATCATACTCCATGCAATCTTCAAGATTGTTGTCAGCAACCACAAACGTAGACTGAACAGCCAGGCACCGCGTACAACTAATCAGATTATTCCTGTGCAGAAAACGCAGTGCATCATCGAATCCCTGCTTGCACATGTTGGACAACACCTCAGGATTGGGTGGAAACAGAATACGCATAATTCTGTAGATATTATGTCGGGATAGCTCGATTGAGGTATTCGCAACGTTGATCTGTAATTTGTTTAATGAATACTTTTGTACCTAACTACAAATAGTAAACTTACGTGAAACAGCTGCATGCTATCGTCCCTTGGACAGATATCGCTCTCCCCACAGAATGGACTCACAGTGATGGTGTTCTCATCCAACGTTGGCAGATTATCGCTGAAGCCGCCATCCATATAGCGCACACCCTTGAACTTCGGCGGGAGAATACCGGAGAAGATTGGTATGAACGCCGAGGCGAGCAGCGCGTCCATCAGGTCCTTCTTCGAGTCGAAATGCGAGACGATCACGTTCTTGCCGTCGTAGACGCGCGTCAGCGAAATGTGCAGTTTGCCGCTGACGCGGATGTGCGCATCATCGGGTAGGACCTTCTCCATGTTCTCGATGAGCAGCTTTTGGATGTTAAACGATGGATGGAAAGGTCCCAGAGATTTACGGCGTGCCTCGGTTGCCACACGGAGCACATCGCTAGTTAAATCACCTGTAAAATAATAAAAAAATCCATAAACATTACCATAGTTCCACAACAAAAGCCAATTTTCGCACCGATACTAGTTTACAAGTCCCAGCCTCACTCACTCACTGTGGCAATGGAATGTACGGAAGGAATCGCGATAACCCCGATGCCATTCAGCGCATAAATCCTTAACTGACTTGAGGTCGTAATTACGCATAAAAAACAAGCGCGTTGATTTACAAAACGGCATCAACAAGCGTCACTACAAATACAAACTCGCTGCTTACTGATTTCGCCAGGTTTCAGTATGTTTAGCATGTGTTTACTCATTTCACGCATTTAAAAAACGCTTAGATGTGCGGCAAGTCCCAATAAAACATAACCGGCACGTGCCGGAGATTATCTGGGTCATGATGGTGCCATTTAGATTTATCGCACACGAATCTTATTTGCATGATGCGTATCTTAAAGAAACCGCACACAACGTGTCAAAACTCCCAATAAATTGTCCATTACACCAAACAATAGCTTTTTATTGTATTCCCTTATCAGCCCTTCAAAATTTATCGGAAAAATACAATGAAACCATCAAGATGATCAAGATTTTGAGATAGTTGCAAATCACATCAGTTATCGCATCCAATACACCGTCACAATGTATGAATAATATAAAACTAAAATTGGAACATTCTCATTGTTTAAACACATTTCGAATTAGAATTTAAACAAACAAGCTGCAAGCTGCAAGCACGAATATTTTAATGCAGCGAATGATATGATATAAGAAAAGAAAAACGCGATAAGATGCGTCAATGTTGTGTACTCATTTGCATGATAACTGATAAGTGCTATTGACAATTAAAATTCCTGCGCATGTTGTGCAGTGGATTGCTGATTGACAGCTTTTTGTGCGGCGCGGGATTGAAAACATTTACTTGTTTTATTCGACTATTCAAATTGGGTCTAATCGACTATAATTCTATAATTGTTGATAAGAACATGTGTTCGAACTTGTCATTTCCGCTAAATGTATCTATTGTTTTTTATGAGTATACAAATGCATACAATGACGAAAACAAATATTTATTTAGCATAATATGAATTAATATGAAATAAAACTCATTGTTAGCGACCGTCATTCACAAATATAATGTTTACTTGTACTGTTCGTGTGCAATCACGGATTAAATAATTAAGAAGTTATTCAACAATCTAGTTAAACTTTGATGGGCTTAAAGTTAGAGTTACTTTTGTTTGCTTTGTTTGTTATTGTTTGAAGTTGTTTTATTATCAAACAAAAGAGTAAACTAACTACTAACTACAAAAGTTACAAGCTAAGTGCATTGCAAATGGCATTAGTCACTTGTTTGTTAGTTTATTAGAAGAAATTTGTTATTGTATGACTGCATGACTGCAGGCAATTACGCTCGTTGAGCTCGTTGCGCAATTATTATGCAGCTGACTGAATAGTTGAATATTATGTTGGATAAACTCACCTAGCGGTAGATCGCAGAGGAGCGAGCAGGCGGCGATGGCGCCCGCCGATGCGCCGGAGATCTTGCTGAGCAGCAGGTGCGGCGCATACTTGCGGAAGCACACGGCGACGCCGACGTGATAGATGCCCAGGAAGCCGCAGCCGGCGAAGGAGAGATTCATCTTGGTTGCGGGTGGCCCGGATGCCCGCTGACTGCCTCCAGAAGCGCGCTGATTGCCGTTTTTTATCACAATCACTCCGTTGATAAGGATTTGAGCGACTTGGTGCACACGGTAGAGGTGAGGGTGTTGTACAAATACACACGCACGTCGCGATAACTACGATTTATTTGTAATTGTTTAATTGCGTATTGTTTGCGGTTTATTTGCAGCGCAAATTACGGAAATGTTCTTTACGACTGCACAGCTCGCTTGTTCACTGACAACTGGCGCAGCGTGCGCGTTGCCGTTGTTTTGATCGCGTGTTTGTTGGGAGTGGGGTGAGCACGTCACCGATTGGCTGCAGTGGGGTGGTGTGTTCCCTAGCAACCAATCAAACGTCATTAAACATGTGTCGCAATACCGCGAAGATTCAACTTGATGTAAAGACACGAAAATATAGAACATTGAAATAGTTTTTCTTTTTTTTTGTTTAGTAAATAGTATTAAAACATACATATATTTATATATATATAAGAAAATAACACATTTATGTTTATCGGAACAATTTCATAGTAAATACATAGCATAATATTAACATTTCCGTAGTTGTAGTAATAAATAGCAACTTATGAAACAATGTAATGCTTATTTGACTGCGAAACAAACCATTCTACAATCATACGATTTTCCAATGTTGTCACATTTCAATTCCATTGAAGCTAGCTCAAGGACAAATCAAGATTATACATTCCGAGAATTTTTCTAGTATACAGCTAGTTTAGAGCTTGCTTATTTTAGGGCCAGGCAGGTAACTAACTGGTAACTTTGAATAGAAACTTTCCATAACGACCATCATAAAGACACGTTCAGTCTTGTTTCTCAACTACAAAAACCTTTCCACTGACTGTACTGATGCGATAATAATTGTAGATTTCCTTTCCGGATAGTTTTTTTCCTATTTTAACTTTAACTTTATCTTTAACAAAAGTCTTTGTCTAATGTCTAAAACTGAACTTTATTCATATTTAGTGCGCATAATTTTATGCAAATTGTAACAAAGAAATTAGTCTCAACATGATTAATCAGTTATCAATCAGTTATCAATCGCGGCACGCGCTCATGTTCAATTCAAGTGATGCTTATTATTATTCTCATATTTTAAACTTGTGCCATGCGATGGTGATTGTGATTCTCGATAAAATATGTATTTATTTTTATATTTACAATGAAGTAGGTTTTGCGAGATATTGTCTAGGAGTAATAATTGCTATATTTAATTACATAATGAGTAATTAATTGCTTTATATATTTATGTTATAATATGAGTGTATCTTGAAAATGTTGGATATTGTACTTGTACAGACACAGCTTAAATGTGAGCAAAGGCAAAAAACTTGAAGCGGTGCAAAGTGCACCGCTTTTGATGCAATAAATGCCGCCGGTTGATTATCAGTTCATTTCGTACCTCGGACATTAAAGTTCAATGTTTAATTAATACGTGGCGGTAATTATCTGTGTGGTATACGATGAGTCATGAATGTTTTACAGACAGATGTGTTTTAAATACTAATGTTGTTGTGAGGGTTTTAGTATTGTGTAATAAATTACTATTCAATTTATGGGGTTTTAAGACTTTGTAAAGCTGTAAAGAGCAGCGCTAGAAGTTTAGTTTTAAGTATCTTTAAATTTTGTTAGCAAAAATTGGCTTAAACATTAGTACTGCAATTTTACAATTGACTTATGGGTGTAACTGTGATATTAAGACAGTTTTATGAGTTGTTTCTTGTAACATTTTGTTATAATCACTATTACGATACCTGAAACCTGATGATCTGTAAGAAATATAATTTGAGAAAATGCACTCGGTTTATTTATGGAAACTTTTCCTTATATTAATTACCAGTTGTCAATCATATGATAGAATGTTAATCTTATCAATCATCAGCAGGTTCATCAAAATTACAATTTGGACAAAAGTATACCTTTATACAAGTTGTGAGTATATTAATAAGTTTTTGCTCTATCTAGAATGATTCCAATTTTTATATTCTATACAATAAACTCATTTTTCACCTGAACGTGAATTAATTTAGCCGAAAAATGGAATTTTCCATGTTGTGTTTTTGAAGTATTTCAAAATTGCTCAACTTTAAAGGGCTGTACAGCCCAAAAGAAAAATGTCAGAGTAGTCTAATATACATGATTAGAAGCACAAACTCTTCTACTTTCTATATAAGAGAAGTATGATTTTATATCTGTAAAAGTTTTGCCGGAAAATTGAATTTTCTAAGGCGTGTTTTTTAATATTATCAAAATTGCTCAACTTTAAAGGACTGTACA
>JAODGA020042930.1:0-13189 GCA_027574885.2 Drusilla canaliculata | reverse complement strand
TTTAAATGATTGATTATTTCGTTCTTTACATGTGGCAAAAAGATTACATGCCATAAGTTTTTTTAAATATTTTTACTATTTTTACCTAAATGCATAAAAAACTTTAATAAGTTGTGTTTATAAAATTCTCAATTTAATTCTTATTTTTTGATGGGCTTGCTTTATAATTTTTTTTAGCTAATTCCTTAATTCACAAACAAAAACAATTTTTTAAACATAAAAAATAAAGTAACTAAAAATACACACATCATAGATCAAAGAAAATCTATTGAAAGCTAAAAGACTGACACACAAAACAGTCTTTTATCATTTGTATACAAATGCATTTCTTTCGCCCAAATCAAAGCATGTCGCATGTCACTCAACCATTTACAAAATACTCTATCGATAAATTCGTTTAAATTTCCAATATTTGTAAAATTTTTGGAGCAAAAATAAAAATAACAAGATGATAATCTTGACGATGTCTTTTTGACACGTTGCTGCGTGGAAAGACAGTGATTTCGTGATAATAGCACGAAGACGCTCCGTGCACAAGACGCTGAATAATGCCAATAGAACACGTTCCAATACATCAGCTAGATTTTCTGTTACGCACGTCGCGAATCGCACCAATTTTTGCTTCTTACAACTTGTTACTTGTTTGCAAGACTTGTTAATGCTTTAGAAATCCGATTGTTGGTTGTTATTTTTTCGTTTTCACCTTTTTGAGATGTGCCAGATGCTAGGTTTAAGGATGATTTAAAGTAGCTACAAAGATATGGAATTTTATTATTATTTTTATAACTTTTATTTAGTATTCTCATTTCTTTACATCTACATATCCACATAATAAATTATTGCGCGTGTTGCATAATATACACAATAGCAACAAAATAATTTGTATTTTAATGAGGGCGTCAAGAAGCCAACTAGCGCCTTACGTACGCAACAAAAATTTGGTGTAAACGCACGCATTTTATTTGGATAAGGTTCAATACCAATTCGTGGAAAATCGTCGAAAATCGTGGAGATTTGAACCAACCACAACGCTGCAATTCTTATTCTCATTAGCTTTGAAAAAACTTTTATTTTGCTTTATTTTGGTTGTTTATCGTCACTTATTAATATAAATAGGCGCTATTATGTTGTTTATTAGTGAGTTATATTTCAATTTGGGCAAAGTATGTAAAAAATATTCAAAAACCAAAAACAAGAAAGAAAAAAAAATTCTACAAAAATTGAATATTACACAGTTTATTGTATCTTACTTCTTTTAAAGAAAAATGTAAGCTTAAATTTTAAATATTACAATATTTCTTAAGTAATAAATTATGAAATGCTACTTTATATAAATATTTGTGTAATTTTAACTTAAACAATATTTCAAATTCCAAAAATAGTTTTTTACACGAAATTTTTATTTTAAAATAACTGATTTAAAAGATATATATTTTTTACAATTTACTTGAAACTGTTTTATTTTATTTTAAACGAATAATTAATAAACAATTAGTGGAAATATTAATTTTCAAGCAGACAATACTACAAGAACGTATTGTCTACAGCATAATCTTAGCCAATTACCATAAATATGAATACGAAACGTTCTAAATTCAGTCCAACATCTGTTTATCAAAACCTAATCACTGCTTATCGTCCCGCGTACGCGTCTGACCACTGCGGGTTTGAAAATTGAAATTTCCCAACCCCACTTTCCCAGACGAAAGTGAGCAACTCGGTTGCGTTTCAATGGCCACCCGCACACACACACTGCCTCGGCCGTGATCATAGCGTTGAACCGTTGAAGATGGCATAATATACGAGAACGCATTTCGACTTTCGGCAGGAAACTTGTACGGGTTTCCAAACTACTTCGTTACGAACGAATATCCTTGCGGTGGAAGTCCGCGCACAACGCTCGATGTCTTGTGATCATAAAGGTTTAATCAAAACCTAAGCGCGTATGCAACAGATGTTCACGGGAAAATTTATGTCGCACAATCTCCTAACGCCCCATGAAAATCTGTTAGATTTACGTTAATTTTAACTCATTTAATCTATGAATAAATCTCTTCTTTTCATTATTTTACATAATATTACAAACAAAAATGTTAATATTTCATATTTGTAAATTTGAAAAGTTTCTTTTTTGATGAAATATGTAACAAAATTAAAATTAGATATTAAAATATGCCACTGCTGTTTCTGTGAATATTTCTAGAGCCGAAAGCATGTCGTAGGTCAACAAAAACTTATGAAACGACCGCGACAGCGCAATAAAACTGCATTTCCCAAGAATTTATTAATTTTCCGCTAAATCCGCAGCTATAAATAAACAAATATTTTGTAGAACATACATTCGTAAATCAGTAATATTAAATTTACAGTTAAAGAACATGTTTACACATAACAGGAAAGTGATTAACGCAATGTCGGCATTTCCATAATAACGTAAAAGATACATAAATTATTTAAGTTGTTAGATAGCGTATTTAAAGCGCAGTTAACGCATCAACGCAAGTATGATAGTAATTAACGCGTAGAATAGCAGGTAATTACCTTTCATTTTACAGAAGATGACGGAAACACGTGGTCGAGGTTTCAAATCGCTTCTTCGATTCCTACCACATCGGCTAGGTGACAGCGAATCGAAAATTATAGGTTAGTATAAATCTTACATAACCAAAAATAAAAACATGACACAAAACCTCTTAAAGCATAACGTAAAATATATATAATTAGAAATGACAACTAGAGAAGCATCAGAAAATGGCTGTGGCGAGTCGACAGCAGAGAATACACCAAACCATCACTGCAATGACACGTCCGAGGAGGTCGAGGCAAATACAATGCTCTTGAAGAACAGCTCAAGCAACAGTAACAACATCGCCGCCGCCGCTAAGCTGGTCACCACCTTGAAAGATGCCAAAGATCGCAGCGCCAAAGAAAAGAACGGCCGGCCCGTGAGCAAGGAAGTTGTGGTCATTGCGCTCACCCCCGACCGCCAGAGGGAGACATGGGACAAAAAAGTCGAGTTTCTATTGGCGGTCATTGGCTTCGCTGTGGACCTGGGCAACGTATGGCGATTCCCGTACATCTGCTATCAAAATGGCGGCGGTAAGTGTTTCATTTTTGAATTTTTGGTAGTTGTGTAGGTATTGATTTGCGTTGATTAACTCGAAGCTGTATAAACGATGGCGGGATGCTGGGAAATTGGGTTAAGTCGAGTGTTTCTGTGGAGATGCAAGAAATTGGAGACGGTGTTGTCCGCGGAGCTCGGAGGCGGGTGTCGCGTTTCGCGTGCGTGGCGAAGACTTAATTTGGTTACGCGTTCTCAATGCGATACTCGACGGCTTGTGACGACGAAGCGGGTTTCGATTTGATTTGTTTATTTGTAAACTTGTGGAGGCAGAGAAGACAATATGATGCTAATTGTAGGATATACAAATTTGTTTTAACTTTTTATTTATTTTTTGTTGTTTGTTTGAAAGTATCTCTTAAGTTACTACGCAACAGCAATAAATGTACTAAAAGTGTTTTTTTTCAAATTTTTCTTTTCATTTTCTAACTTTTTGAATACACTAGATCATTTTTCAATCTAATACAAATCTAACAATAAAAGAATTATAAAAATCAATGAAGCTGTTCTTGCGTTATAAATGTTGTTACATACATATTTGATATTATTTTACAGGTGCATTTCTAATTCCATACGTAATTATGCTGATATTTGGCGGATTACCATTATTTTACATGGAATTAGCTCTCGGTCAGTTTCATCGATGTGGTTGTCTTACAATATGGAAACGTATTTGTCCAGCGTTAAAAGGTAAGCCACTTAAACGTCTAAATAAACAGAAACTTGTTCCAACATAGTTCTGAGGCTATCTAAAATTTATGCTCGTGTATACGATCGAATCAAGTTGATCATACGCAATTTAGATCAGCACCCTCTGCGGTTTTTGAGCAAACACTGCGTTCACGCAATGAATCTACGAATTATTGGAATGGCGAGCCATTTGCGATTGTAATCATCCTTATAAATATTACATTAGGTGTCATTTATTCGTGCCTCAATTTTCCCGAGTGCAAAACGCACAAGTGCCTCGTCTACAAATACATCTACAGGGTACTGCAAAATAAAAACTGTTGTATATAGATTTATCAAGTTTTATAACTAATTTATGATTATATGCCTATTATAGAACAAAGTCAAGACAAAGTTTCCTTAACTAACAAAATTAATTTTTGTTTTGTTTTTGACAGTGTTATATGTGATGAGACGATCTATCGTTTAAGATATACAAAAGACGAGCGCACCCAAGGAAATAAGAGCGAGATAAATGACTAATGAATTGAACATGAGTGCGAAACGAATGTGGGTGCGATGCCACTTATGCCACTCGTGACTAAAAGGTTTCTGTTGTTTTCGCCTGGCCTGTGTACTGCCGGCCAGCGGCCGCAGGATGGACGCTCGAATATCACTTTTAGATTTAATTCAATTCCAAACACTTACAGATACACAAGGAATCACCTTGATATCACCCAAGTATTTCTTAAATGTTAGGAATTGAAGCAAAATGTTTGAAAATCGTCATAAAACACGTAAACAATATTATTTCTCAATAATATTTCTCAATATTATTTATTGCATTTATTATCAAATTTCATAAAAATCACGAAAGGAATCCACCGTAACGAAACGACATATATCCGTTTCAATCAAATTTGTTACGTCGACATTCAGCAATCAACAGCAAATAGCAAACTTAATCACAGAATCGCAGCGCAAAAACGACGAAATCAATGAAATATTTTATTACCGGCAAACATGCACCAACTACACCGTAGACTTGTGATATACTAAATTTATTTTTAACTGCGACTTTAATTGTCATTCCACAAATAAAACAAAACTGCTTAAGAGTTAGAGTTAAACAGGAGTTTAATGAAAGTTTCGCGCCGCATTTTTTTCAATTCTAGGAATAAACTTTAATGAACATTTCTTAAATCAGCTGAATTCATGAATTTACTTGAAACGGTAACAATTAAGAGTTATTGTAAATATAAAGTTAGTTAAATACTAATTTAGAGTTTTATTTAAATATAGTAGTAGATATATAGAAAGCGAGTCAAAATCAATCAAAATTGAAGTTTAAACATAGTTTGCTTAGTATTCGGCAGTCGTAAAATTATAATTTGTTCAAATATGATTATGTAAACAGTTACAAAATATTAATACGTTAATCGTGATATAGCTAAGTAAATATGAGTTAATCGGTTTTTGCTTTGATATGTGTTTCAACTACGAGATGTGTAATTTAGGTTTGCGTTTGCTGAATTACGTTATAATTTACTGTTTCTAACTACTAAACATCTATTAAATATTTCAAATAATTTGTTATATAAACGTTATTTAAATATTTAGTATTTTAAAGTACAAATGCTAGTAAAAAAATGGTGATAAAATAATATTAAAAATTTTAATTGTAATAATATACAATTGTAGAAATTAGCGACTGCAAAGTATTATAGCTTGGGTATTGGGTTTTTTCAGTCAAAAATAAGGAAACATTCAAATTGTATTTAATTCATATGCCGACGTTTCGCCCCGTTTGAAAGCTTCCTCAGGGCCTATAACATTTATTTACATGTCTCAACATACATATTTATATTAAATACAATTTGAATGTTTCCTTATTTTCGACTGATAAAACCCAATACCCAAGCTATAATATACAATGCGTAAATCAGGCTAAAATCTTACGTATTTATCATTTAACCCAAAATAATATTTTACGCAACGAGTCACGTAAAGACTTAAGGTTAAGGTTAAGTGCTGTTTTTATAGTTCTAAGCTTAAAGCTGCATGTCACTTAGAAAAAAGCAAGAATTATTCTTGTTATTATAAATTTAGCCCTGTTTTGGATGTCTAACGGCCACTAGTTAAACTAAGCAGACATTTTTAGTATAAATTTGATAATAATAAAGTAAAAAATATATAACACAATATATTTTAAATTTCTTTTAATCAACTTAAGATGCCATAACTTTTTCAAAAAAAATTATCACATTTACCAAACATTTATCTTGTTTAGGAGTTTTTCTTCTAATATCCGACTGAGATTTTATATTATTTCCTATATTCTCTACGGATTAAAACACTTGTAATGATTGATCAATTGTCTTCCTTCTAATTGAACCCATTGTGCTTTAAAAGCGTTTAATCTACTGTCTACTTTAACGCTGAAATGACAAAACCTGTGAAACGCTTTTCTGCTCATTGTCATCAGGAGTCGGCTACGCCATCTGCCTGATTGATCTGTACATGGGCATGTACTACAACACGATCATCGGCTGGGCGGTGTACTATCTGATAGCAAGCTTCAGAACAACGCTTCCATGGACATCCTGTACGAACCCGTGGAACACGCCAAATTGCCGACCTGTTGCCGAACTGCCGACGGGCGCAACGCCCTTTGCCAACGCAACAAGTCCCGCGAGAGAGTTCTTTGAGTGAGTACAAATTCACAAAAATTCAAAACTCCCCAGTTTTGGACCATTTTAATCCGTGTTAGACACTTTGAAAAAACACCTTAGAAGCACATTAGAAGCACAAAATCTTTAAAACCACTATGTAAACATTGTTTCTGTTAAAATAACATTGTATTACTCCTGAGAGAAGACAAGAGAATTTGGAGTGTTTGTGTAAAGTCTCAGACTAGGAGAATATGCTAATTAATTCTTTTCACTCTTCTTCAACAAACTGATATAAAACGTGATCGGGAATAGACTAAGAGAAGAAACTTATTAACCTGTTTCGGTATAGCTAAAGCGTGATTTGATAAAATCTGCCTAATTTTTGCTTGCGTATAAAACGCAGCGTCATCTAATTACAAACTTTGTCAGAAGTCGCAAGATTAATACGAAGTTAATTTGATTAGAGCGATGTTTTGTTATCAAGAGACATGATTGTTGGACGTATGATATTCAACGGAAATTAACGAACCAGCACAACCTTAAAATAGTTACAGTAATTAATTATATTCAAAACGAGTAAATGTCAAGTGTAACAATGATTAGAAACTTGTGTAATGCAATTACTTCATTAAACTAAAAGCTTCAAAATGTTCATTTAAAAAAGACGCATTATACATTAATAATAAGCAAAATTGTGTCTAAATATAACAATTTTCCAATTAGACGCGCCGTGCTTCAACAACACCTCTCTGATGGTTTGAATGACATGGGGCCTATCAAACCAACTCTAGC
The DNA here is from genome assembly GCA_027574885.2 of Drusilla canaliculata. Lineage (NCBI taxonomy): Eukaryota > Metazoa > Arthropoda > Insecta > Coleoptera > Staphylinidae > Drusilla > Drusilla canaliculata. The sequence goes on along the minus strand of JAODGA020042930.1, from coordinate 5,935 downwards.
CATCTGCGTCTTTATGGTCTTTATTCTCGTGTATTTCTCCCTTTGGAAAGGTGTAAAAAGTACAGGAAAAGTATGTGCTTAACCTCACTTTAAAACTGGTTAGTGTATGGTTATGTATTTTCAGGCTGTATGGGTAACCGCACTTGCACCTTATATAGTTCTGATTACATTACTCTTCCGTGGGATTAGTTTACCTGGTGCTGGGCAAGGGATTCTGTACTATTTGACGCCACAGTGGGAAAAATTGAAAAATTCGAGAGTTTGGATCGACGCAGCCTCGCAGATCTTCTTTTCGTTGGGACCTGGGTTCGGGACTTTGCTGGCGCTGTCCAGTTACAACAAGTTTAACAATAATTGCTATAGAGATGCTTTGTTAACGAGCAGTATTAATTGTCTGACCAGTTTTCTTGCTGGGTTTGTGATTTTTTCGGTTTTGGGATACATGGCACAGGTGCAGAATAAAAATATTGAGGATGTTGGTTTAGAAGGTAAGAACTATCAACATACATAAATTTATCAATTGTCAAATATCTAAATTTTAAAGAATTAATAGAATTATTTTGAAAAAAGAAAAACTGATTCTTGTGAGACACAAATGACCTGTGCATATCTAGCACACTGTCTCCTACTTAAGTCTCCTACTTGAGTCCTTTTCAAATTGAATCAATTTACTTTTTAAAAACCAGTAGACATTTTTACAAACTTTGTTACATTGTTGATAGGTCCAGGCTTAGTTTTCATTGTCTACCCCGAGGCAATTGCAACAATGACCGGTTCTGTTTTCTGGTCGATCATATTCTTCCTAATGCTGATTACACTTGGATTGGATAGCACTTTCGGCGGATTGGAGGCAATGATAACCGCATTGTGCGACGAATATCCTCGAGCGTTGGGCCGACATCGCGAGATTTTCGTCGCCGCGTTGCTCGTTTTCATTTATATCTGCGGCCTGCCTACCACAACTTACGTGAGTACACATAACCTTCAATTTATACACATCCAACCAAATTAACCTTAAAATAGCTACGGTGACTACAACTTCCAACACAACGTAGAATTACTTCCGAGAATAGACTTGCATGTGCTCACACTCATTGTGGGTCGAACAAAGAAAAAACTAAATAAAGCTAAATAACATGGCGTTAACATAGCGTGACATGTTCGCGAGTTGATAGCATTAAAAGCATATCAAGGTTTATAAAAATCCCACATTAAGCGTAATAAATAGTTGACTTTATGTCCCGGTACATGAATAAATAATCATATCCCAGAAAAATTGGAATGTTCTGAATATTAATGCAGACAATTTCTAGCTGAACATAGACAACTGAATATATCTATCTACCTATCTACTCATTGATGTATATTTAGTTGCCAATATGTATTTTGGGTTGCATAGGTTTCATAAATATAGAATGCATTCAACCCTAGTTTTTGAAAGCGGTTCGGAGTTATTTATAAATGCTCATCGCGATTCATCGAACTGCTTCATTCCGAATTTAATTACAAAGCAAACGGGTAGATTTCAATGGACTTGCGGTTATTGCACCTCTGCTGCTTTTCTGCGCCGGCGGCGATAAAATAGCAAAAAAGCGATTGACTCCGTAACACAGACACTAAAATAAGCTGTAAACCCTCGAGTATCAATGACGTAGGCGTATTAGATCAAGCCAAGCGTGAGAATCCGAATCAGCCGCCATAGACGTAGAAATATCAACACGACGTCATACGGGAAGCGATGACAAAAGCGGCGAGGTTAGGTCGTTTCGGGTTTGAGGTTAGAGCCGTCTGAAGGGGGCGGCTAACCACGTGCGGCGGTGTTGCGCCGGGCTATAATTAGCCCATTGACGACACGCAGCTTGTGTGAAATTCGCGTTGTGCACGGCCGATTCTCTTCGATTTTCGCTCGCGTGCACTCCACTCTACCATCATCGCCATCGCCAAAATGTGAAAAATGTGGTCCAGCAAGTGTGGGTGTAAGTAAAAAAAAACGCGTTACTAAAATGGTTCCATAATAATCGGAAATATATATAGTATTATGCTATAGAAAACTTTCAAAATTGTTTTGTAAATTTTAGGGTGGCGTCTACTTGGTGAATCTACTGAATGTTTATGGACCAGCGTTGGCAATTCTGTTCGTTGTTTTTGTGGAGGCGGCAGGTGTTTGTTGGATCTACGGCACGGACAACTTTGCCAGTGATATCGAGCAGATGATAGGGCACAAACCGGGTCTTTTCTGGCGTTTGTGTTGGAAATACATCAGTCCGATATTTCTCTTTGTAAGTGTCTTAAGTCTAGAGATTCTAGAGCATTGAACACTAATCTAATTTAAACAAAAGTTAACTAATCATCTTCCAGATAATTTGAGTTACAAGTAATTGAACTTTAGAAAATCTAAAGAAAGCATGTTTTACTTATTCTGACCAACTCTACCTGAATTAACCTACGCTAACTAAACTTAACCTAACTTAACTAAACTAGTACTTACAATTTTTTACTTAATATAATCTTTATCTAGATCTTGAAATTTTAGAACAAAATATAATTGATTGTTCTGTTTGGGATCAGGTAATCTTCATATTTTCCCTCCTTGGACATGCAGAGATGCTGGGTCAGGAGTACAACTATCCCGACTGGAGCATCAACGTTGGCTGGGCGCTAACCGCCTCTTCGACGCTTTGCATCCCAGTGTACATCATCTACAAGTTCCTCATCACTCCCGGAGGATGCGCACAGCGCTGGCGCATCATCTGGAGGCCGGAGCGAGGCGGCGACGGAGGCGGCGGCGCTACACTTGCCTACGCCGAACGCACTGAGGTGTGACCCGTCGACAAGCACTCCAAGTTTTACACAATTGAATGGTTAGTTTAAAGCTTAGCAACTTTTATTTACAGCTTTCGCAAGTAAACTTAAACATGAAAAAAACACAAAAATTTAAATGTTCCCAAACCTAGTAAATGTTACTAATAAGTTAAACAACAAAATAACAGCCATTATTTTGTTGTTAATTAAGATTTTGTCAAAAAAAGTGCAAATATGCAGCCATAAAATGCACTTTTTTTAATGATCATCAAAGGTACTAATTAATTTATAATAATTATCAATTATTAATTTTTAGATGTTTCATATGTCTGTAGCAAGACTAGCTGTTCGTTGACAATATTTGTCAAATATTCGTAAAAAAATATTTGAAAACACATTCCATTGGTATAAGGGTGTTTCGATGTTCATTATTTCACTTTAATGAAATCAGCGACATTATTTGATTGAATATTTGATGTTGAATCAAATCAAAATGTATTTAGAGTAATAAATTTACAATAATTATAGAAAAATACTATTTATACTAAAATCTAGCATTGTAAAATGTATAATACACATAAATTTGTAGGTTATGTAGTTGTATAGGGTTATATACAGGTAAACACTGTAAAATTTATAGCAAAATGGCTTTGAAATAATGCTTTAAAAAAAAACTCGTAGAATAATAATGTTAGAAAAATAATAATTAAACCTCACTGTTAAAATAAACACATTTAAGCATTTAAGAAAAGGTTAGGGTAACTTAACCTAAAAATGAGAAACTATTTGTTAACTTGTAAGAGTCTCTAATTATTGTTAAGTTACTTTAACCTCAAGCTAAGAATAAACTAAACGAAATGTTTATAACAATGAATAATTGATATTTTGGAATAGGTTAGCTTAGACAGTGTGTAAAACTAATAAAACAGACAAATAATCTTATTACATAAGAATAATGGGAACAAAATATGAAAGGGTCCACTATTTTTGTTCTCAATCTTTGTTTATTTAAAATTATTGACCAAATCTGGTCATTTTTTTGTTTTATTTCTTTTTTTTTTGTGTTTACTTTGATTCCAATGGGATTTATTACTAACAATTTTTGTGGAATGTACAGCCATTCATTGCACAAAAATAAAACATCTAAATTTTATGCAATACTATTAAAAATATGGCCTATAATTTAATTTTATAGCAATCTGTTTCGTTTTCTTTGTAGAATGTGAACGATTTTTGTACCATCACATTATATCTGCTATAAAAGTTTAGTACGTGTAATAATCGATGTATGATGTGATATATACAACTATTATACGCCTATGGAAATAGATTAGCGTTGCAAAAAAAAATTGAGCGATTAAATATATGTTGGAAGTGACAAAAAGTGTTACATACGAGAAAAACAATGTTTTAGTGATTGAGTTTGCGTTTTGTATTCTCTTTGATATTAATTGATTGGTTTGAGAGATGTTGGGAGTTGTGTGGTAGTATTGGGTTCAGGGTGGAAATTTGTAGAGATGCCACGTGGAGCGGAAAGTCCAGCCATGTTTCCGCTTCATCGCAATCAGCCAATCAAGTGAACAATCGGAATGGAAATTGAATTTTCAAAAACGCCACTAGCTATAAACGCTATAAATATGAGGTTATTTCTAAAATTGTAAAATTGTGTTTGTATGAATTAGGTTTATAAGTGGATGCAATGTATAAAGTTTACTGTTGATTACTTTTGAATAAATTCATATTTAATTTTTTATATTCATGATTTACGTAGCACAATAGTACTTTACACAACGAGTCAGGTAAACAAAGTTAGTGTATGAGTCAATCACAACGCTGCTTTGTTTATCCTTACTAGTAAAAATATTTTTTTTATTTTGCTTTATTTTGTAAATATTACACTAACACACTGTATAATATTCTAAACATATGCATCCGATGGAGGAAACGACGGTGAAAGAACGTCACAAACGTCAGAAGCGCACAAGTTTGTCTAACCGCAATGACAAAGAACATCTGGCCATTAAACGAAAACCAAAACTGATGCAATAAAACCTCGTCGCAGACAAATGCAACTTTAGGTGGTCAGTGTTTTACAATTTACAACTCGAAACAAATTGCACAACAAAGGACGAGCTTAGATATACTAAGCCAGTCGCTAAGCATGTTATGCAAATAAACATGGCCGAGAGAAGAAAAAGAGTTACAAAAAATTTGAGAATGGAATAACAAAAGGGACGCAATCGGCGCTGGCTTGAGTCAGGAAATCCTATCATAACAAACACAAGCCTCGTGTGAACGGCGCGCGAACATGGGAGTTAAGTAACCCTTAAGGGTTGAGTTGTCGGGTTGTAATCGTGTTATGATAGCACTGTGAGCAGGAAGCGCACGCACATATTGCAAAATGCGATTGTGGCAACACAAACCTTTTACGAATCGTAGAAACATGTAAGCAATCATATGGTTTGTGAGACATTGGACTTCAAATGTTTTTATTTTTAAGAAAAAAAAAAAGAGCAAATATCTATATTGGAACATAACCAATTTGGGGTAGGCCAAAGTTAAATTAAACTTGTTGTTTGTATAATTAAGAAATAGATGTACAATTTAGAGTTAAAATTGTGTCTTTTTTATCACAAAATCCTCAAACAATATGTTTTTCTATGTAAAATGAACAGTTGTGTTAAATTTTGAAAAGTTAGAAATGTTAAACTTTATGATGTTAGGTTAAGTTAGATTTGGTTTAGTTAGGTGAACTTAAGTTAGATTAGCCTAGTATAAGTTTGGCTAGGTTAGGTTAAGTTAGAATAGATTAGGTTTGGTTAGATTAGGTTAAGGTTTGGATTGGATTTGTTTTAATTTGATAAGTTGTTTTAGAGATCAATAGACTAAGTTAACTTATATTAGATAAAAGGTTAGGTTAGGTTAAGCTAAGCCGGATAACTTAATTTACAAAAAAACATAATGTCAAAGGTTATTGACCTTTTGATGTGGCCTTATTATAATTTCTGCATTGTCATCAAATATGTATACCTCTCTCCTAATTTGGAATCCACAATTATAATTTGTTGTTTTTTGGTTAAACATTTTATTTATATTGAGTTATTTATTTAAAAGTATCATAATTCAATTAAAT
>JAODGA020042909.1:0-39459 GCA_027574885.2 Drusilla canaliculata | reverse complement strand
GCAGAATCGCGCTGGCAGACTGGCCACTCGGTGTTCGGGAGCGCTAATGGCACCTCTCCAGATATTCATATGTCATGTACCTTATACCTTGCTTTTTTATGTAGCCAGCTCTCCGTCTATAACGTCGTTGCTCCTCACTCAGGGACTCCGGGTTCGAACCCGGGTTCCCAACTCTAAAAGAAATTCTGTACGAAAAACCTCATCAGCGGAAAAAGAGAATCACCAAAAACCAACCAGGAGAAGCAGCAGCGCCAAGGACATAATAGTATGAAGAAAGAACGGTAGAACGTCCTTGTTAAGAACGGGTTTGTTATTTGTCACCCGTACACAATAAAATACTTAATTAATTTTCTTTTTGATTTTAAATTATTTTTTTGCATGATTTACATCTAGCGTTATTCTATGAGTTTCACTACATCCACATCTTTAAAACTAGCATGACAAATGCAAATAATACAATTAAAATCTTTGCTAACATCCCAATTGCGTTAAATTGGTATTTATTATCTACACACCAAAAACCGTAAGAAAGCGCAAATTTATTGTTAATTTTGGAGTTAAATCGGACTCGTGGTTCACTTACGCATTCGCATGCCCGGCAGTGGTAAGCAAAGTTAGTGTAAAGGTAGTAAGCTCTTAAATGTTGTTTCCGTATCGTTCCCATGAGTGCCGGTGTCCTATGAAAGAATCGCACTCTTTCATTCCCTCTTTCGTCCTCTGTACTGCTCGTACCTCTGAGTTAGGATTCCTTTATGGGACACTGGCTTTTGTATGTCGCTTGGAAAAAATCAATACAGGAAGAATCGTGGAGATGGACCAACCACTACGCTGCTTTATCTATTCTTACTAGTGAACATAATTGTTTTATTTTGGCTTATTTTGAATGTTGACCGTCACTAGTTAAACTAAGTAGCGTTAAAGCATCGGTTATAGGTTGGTTGTACCTCACTTTCGGGCGAGGTATATATATAATCAAAACTAATTTTTGCAAACTACCACATTTTATAATTTGTTTGCATAAGAAACTTCTTTCTATATTCTCTTGGTAGCAAAAAAAGGTCAGTCTGAATAAGGTTTTCGTAGATTCTAATGCTGTTAGTTTATTAGACTAAAAATTTACACAAATATTTCAATTAATTTTGATTTCTAGTGTTATTACTGAAATAAGTTAATTGTACAAAATTTATTGATATTTATTTTAGATGGATTTTTAAGTTTTTGATATTAGGATTTAAAAAGTCTGTTAGTGTAAACTATTTTTTTTTTCTTACTTAAGGAAGCTGCAGTGTAGCAAAATAATTGTTATTTTTAAATCAACTAAATTTATGATTTGGTTTAAAATAACCGACGCTTCTTGATTAAATATTCCTTGTTTGTAAAGTTTTAAATTTTAACAAAGCACGGAAATGGAAAAATGCTCATTAGCAGATTGTTACATCCAACCTGTTGCATACTAAAATACATACAACTTTTTAAATCATCCGAAATTTTCTGTTAATAGCAAATAGCAATGACATATTATTATAGCACATACTACGTACATGATTTTACAGTGTAGAACGGATGGATGCTTGTTTAAAGGCCGTGCAGGGATGCCAATGAAAAGACCTATTCGCTTGGAAACATTATCAACTAGCTTACACCACGTTGGCGACACAGTATCGTCCCTACACGATATCTACACCACATCAGCAAAAGGCAAATGCGGCTAGCATCCCCTCTAGTGATCTATTTTGCATCGCAGTCTTATTTTTGGTGAAAAGGCATCACCACTATGCCTATATATCGAAAATTTAGGGCTAACCCTTCCCCTTCCTACTGACCTATTTATAATTTGAAAATACAATAGTGTATTTTGTGCGTACATTTTATTTCCGAATTCTGAGTACGTGAGAGGAGACTGTTTCTTAAAATGTGAGAAATAACGCTAGGTATGATTGGTATTATTACATTTTCTACGCGGACATTGAGTTTCGGCGCAGTATTGATCGGGGTCGACCAACGAGTAGATTCATCACGACGGTTTTCGACGATCAAAAAGTCACATGCAAATGAAACCGTGTTAGAAATGAAGCCTCATCAATCATCCGGGGCACGTAATTACAACCTGTCCGGGCGTTCATCAGAGACACACTCACACAATTAACCGGGTGGTTGCCGAACACCCTGGTCGTTTCGCTCTAGCACCTACGGTTGGAACAGAGTGGCGAATGAGCCTATCGTCAACGTATTCATTGTTCCATGACACAAGCACGAGGCAAAAAATCCTAATGGAGTCAACACCACCCGAGGCATAACTTTGTCATTTTCGCAATTTGATACCAACAGCACAGGTTTGAATTATTTATTAACAAGCACACTATATTTATGCAGTGCCTCATCTTACGAGAGCAAAATGAAATGGAAAAAAACACGAAAAAACCCAAACCTATAAGTGGCAAACTGAATGTGAAAATCTGCATGAGAGTGGGAGTCATATTCGTGCATGCAATTGAGAAAAGCTATAAATACATGAGAACTATGTGCACGAATGGTAATACAAGAGCACAGTCGTTGTCGTACGTCGAGTGTTACTTTTTATTGGACTGCAAAAATTATGTTTATTGTGGTGAGTCGGGTTGGGTACCACTTAAGTCACGTAAAATCTGCATAGACGTAACTTGTTTTGTATAGTCGAGTATATGGTATGCCATGGTGTGATTGCAATGACTCAAGAAACACGTGAGCTAACTCTGCTCTCCGCAACGGTTTATATTTGATTAACTTTCCATTATCGCGTTTGGGTTATTTGCATTTCAAATGAAACATGAATGAGGCAGGTTTAGATTATGATTAATAATTTATCGGAAGAACAGAGTTGGTCATGAACTTTCCAGTTGCAGGAGCATATTTGGATACTACCTAAAATGTTTATATACCAAAAGTATTTTTAACATTCTTCACTTTACACATTTCACACTTTGTGTAAATAAGACCTATTTTGGTAGTTTTAAAGAAATTTACCGGATTCACTATCAAAAGCAAGAATTCCATTTAAATGTACAAAATGAACATTGTACTTACCGTTACTTTAAAGATGTTAAAAATTATCTTAACTGCAAGGGCACCTTTCGGAAAGTTGTTGAACTTGTGATATCTGAAAGAATGCAGTGCATATGTGCAATAGAAAGAAACATGAACATGCGATGGTTCTGCGTGTGTGTGCGATAGAACAAGAAAGCATTCGATTTTTTGCTATAATTTAAACAATAAAATATAATTAAAAATTCGTATACATTGTTGAAGCATACATATCAGAGACAAATACAATAGCAATATATTTAATTATATCCGTATATTCTACTATTTTATACACTCACAACTTTACAAAGAAATAAATGTCTTCCTATGAAATATCTGTACAGATGGGAGATATTAAGACGATCCACAAAAACGTAAATCCATTTTTTACAAAAGAATCTCCACTTGCAATTTCTGCATTAGTTTGTGCATGGTAAGAAAATTATAATTCAACAGATCGTTAAATTCGTTACACAAATTTCCTGTGAAACTGATCAGTGATATGTCAAAACTGCTAAATGCTGTAACAACAGGCAGACATGTTGACTATGATTATGAATATTACAGATATATATATATATATATATATATATATATTATAAAACGTGGCTTACAATATTTCATAGCGTCAGTATTACGAGAATTGTTATGCTATTATTCATGTTGAACTATGTACAGGTGTATAAACGATTAAATAGACACTTTCATTGCTGATGATAAGTACAAAAGTCGATTCAACTCGTCAACTATAAACATAAGTCGGACTACAAAATTATATGTACACATTGGTTTGAGTCAAATACATCATTTCCTTTTTTATCATTTAACGTTGCACATTACAAGCAATTTTGGAATTTCGAAAATATGGTCCCTATCTCAGTTTACTCTCTTTTCACAATGAAAGAATTGCAAGAGTACGCAATGGTAAAATAAGAATGGCACTCGTATAGTATGGCAATAACATCCGGAAACCTTCAAATTCTATAATGACCTCACATTCGTTACATTATTTGATTACAGTTTTGTGTCGCCACAAACGTTTCTTTGAATATTGGTATTTGTCATTATTACATCGTAATAGTTATCTAAATCACATCTGTTTTCTTTATATAAGATTATTCCTAATTTTCTATTATTAATCAATTGTTATTCCAATTATTAATTACGTATATAAAATCTCACATCGTTTCGGTTTTCTTTTATCGGCATTTTGTTTTGGATCGATAATGTAATAGACGTTATTTATTGTTTCGCGTTTTGGTCTAATCAAGTTTTGGCATGTACTCGTTCAACGCGCTCAGTTTAAATCATCTGTGGAAACAACGACAATCATAAAAACCGCAAAACATGGATTTTCTATGGCACAGTGAATGTTACATTGTTATGCATGCAATTAAAAAGGAAACTCATATATAAATGCTCTCGACATAATCACAATGATAAAACGCTCAAACATAAAGTTTGCGAGTTACAAAATAAATAAATTATATATTATTAAAAAACAGTCCATGCGTCCGCTACGAGAAACGTCCCTTCGCATCACTGGCACTTTCCAATAAAACCGTTTTTGAAGTGTTAAATATAACGAGACTAGAGAGCGGTGACCAAATGACGAGGGGCCCAGGCGGTCACTCAAATGGGCCCATAGTTGCTCAAAGAGGGCCCAGAACCGGGTCCTTGGTGACTGACGACAACAGGTGCGGCCCCCTCGCCCGCCTGTCATACGTGACTTAGCGGCGGCTGCTTGAGAACGTGATGATGCAGATGATGCTGGCTGGCGGAGGCGACGCTGCCAGCAGGTCCTAGGAGTGACGCGCTACCTGGTCCAGCAACCAAGTACTGCGGTGGTGCCTTTCCAGGCCGTGTTTTAATGAGAACTGCGCCAGCTCCTGTGGGATCCGGCCGACCCACTAGCCGACGCCATAATCGCCTAAATGAATCCAGCGTCTTCCCGGACCAAATCCACACGCCCGACGTGATGCCGACGGCGAGTGCCATGAAGTACTTGAGCATTAGGACTGAGTACAATGGGATGAACTTAGTGCGCTTGTTCGTCATCGATCCGCCGCTTGGGCATGAGCACGCCAGCGACGACAGCCATTCGTTGTGATAAGTATTCTCGTAGAGATGACAGGCGATGACGATGGTCGCCGGCACTGTGTAGAGCACACTGAAGATGCCAATGCGAATCATGAGCTTTTCGAGCTTCTCCGCCTTTGATCCGGCACCGGCTCCACCTTGTTTCTTAATCACTGATCGAATGCGGAACAGCGACACGAATCCCGCGAACAAGAAACTGATACCCACCAAAAGGTAGACGACCAGCGGCGCCAGGACAAACGTCCATAGATTATCCATATTCATGTTACCAACATAACAGATGCCGGAAACGGGATCACCATCCACAGCTCCCGATGACAACACTCCGACAGTTTGTACAAATGGAATAAGTATGGCAGCAAGATGAAAGTAGATTGCATAGCTTGCAATCGCTTCATTGCCCCATTTAAGGCCTGCGGCTAGGAACCATGTGAATGTGAGAATAACCCACCAAATCGACGAGGCCATTCCAAAGAAGTAAATGAGAAAGAATACGAAGAAGCACGGATTCGTGCCCGTTGACGAATACTTAATGATGGGACCATTGCAAGCCACTTCTTCGTGACCCAAAACTACTCTAACTAGATATCCAACGGATACCAGAAAGTAGCACGCCGACAAAAATACGATTGGTCTCTCCGGGTACTTGAATCGCTCAGTCTCGATCAGGAAGGTGGTTAGTGTCATTAAGGTTGATGCGGCGCACAGTCCCGACCAGAGGGTTATCCATACGGCGGCGAACTCCTTTTCGTCGGGGGTGAAGTACGTCTCCTTGCACGGGAACGCACAATTTGCGACGCCAGCCACGGACACGCTTTGGTTCGTTACCGTCACCAGCGGCTTCTGGCAGCTGCACGTGCAATCTTTTCCGCGCTTTCCCCCGCCCAGGGGATCCGCGCAGTTTTTTGGATCCTTGCACTTCTTGTTGGCCTTGGAGGGCTTGATAGTGGGCGGTTTAACCGGCGGCGGTGGCGGCGTTTGATCGGGCTTGTTTTCGTCCATGCACAGACTATCTGAGGAAGCGCCCTGCACCGGAAAACGATTGCAGTCCATCCGATCCGGCCATTGGAAGCCGTATTGCTGCATGATCGGTTCACACCCGGTGCGCGCGCGCACGCACAGCTCCCGACACGGTGGCAGCGGTTTCTGATAGTCCGGCAGACAGATGGGCACGTACATTGAGCAGAGGAAGAACTGTAGGTCGAGTGCGCAGTTGATTTGCACCAGCGGCCAGAACTGATGCACCTCCAATCCGGCCTCCTCCTGATTGTAATGATTCAACTCATTGGGCATCTTAGTCATATTATAGCCAATATTGCGGCACATGGGTATCGTGATCTCCTCACATTGTCCTTCCTGATCCTTGACGTCCACATGCGACGAGATCACCGACGCGATGGGCGCGACAGCGCTCATCACCAGCAAGAAGCCGAGCATGGCAATCGCGTTAACGCACCTCATCTTCGCTGTATATATTTACGTTGCTCGGGTAATAAACAACTTGCGCGCGTCTCGGGTTTGTCCGCCGCGGAAAATAAGATCCGCGCGCACCTTAAAGCATCAACACCCGCCCGACGGCGCGCATCTATTTTTAGTGAAATGTTTGTATTGCACGTCCGTTAAATATCTGAGCAATGTTTGTGTGTGCGCGTGTGCATGCGCGCCGCACACACCTAATCGAAGAGTCGTTTAAGAAGAAATCACACACACGTAACTGTTACGACCGACAGCATCTCACTGGGCTGGCATATCCCAGAGTTTGTTTGTGGCAGCGACGTGGAAGGCATTAATGCAGCAGGACGAGCAGCCAGTCAGTCAATCCAATGGCCAGACATCGCGGTGACACATGGCACCCTGTAAAATAGAATAAACAGATTAATATTAGGAAATAGTTGTGCGCGCCATTCAGCATATCGTTATTGAATTCAATTGAACGAGTCAATCTTCATTCTGTACGGCGCGTAATAAATTGAACTCGTTTAAAGTCATAATTGTCGCCTGCTGGCAGTTTTATTTTCGTTTGGTCAGTGCGCCAGTGCTGTAACGGAATGCGCGCTTGCATAAATTAACACGTCGCGTATATAGGCAGAAAAAGATGTCATTAACATTGTTAAAGCAAAGGCAGCAAAATGGCCAGCGTTCCGCATACCTGTCCTGTTTATAGACCACAAGCCACACCACTCATTTAATGAGCGCAGTAAACAAACAGAAAGAGTGTTAATTAAATCCTACTAAACGCAATACGTAATGTCATGCGTGGAAAATAGATAATCACATACGATTTTTACGATTTCCAAGCTCCCTCACATATTCCCCTATAAATATTTACATCCGGCATGCGGATCGCACGTTGTGATGGAAGGCAGGAGTATGACATTATTGGAATCCGAAGTACGAAACGACACACCCAAAATGGAAATACGTGCGCGCACACCGAAAATTGATTTGGCATAGTCATCATCCACCCACTATGCGTGCTCCTGCAACCCTAGGCGCGGAGTGTAACAATGTTTCGTCGTTCCATGTCGCACCGCCACACTGTCGTCGTCCCTTTTCCGTTCCTTCCCCCTATTTCCCCGACTAATGCAAGACTCAATATGTGCGATGTGTACACAGACGGGTGAGTAATAGATTGCAGGAATAAATTCACCCTTAATTGACGTCGGCAGCCTTTGGCCATCCTCACGATAGATCAAAGTGCAGCGCGCACTGGCGAATACGTGCCGTGCGCTTACAACTGCAATTAGCAGTTCCCGTACACTCTCCACTGCCGGTATCTCGCGAAAAAGCAGTAGCAGCAAGCAGATACCCCAGAGGGGAGTAGATAGTGTGAAAAGTTGTCCACGCTCCAACTCCACCAAAATCGAGCATACGTTCAAGTGGCATTGCGATGCGCAATTTCCCACCGAAAGATCCTTCCCGCGCCTGCCGCCGACTCTCAGGGACGTGCGTGCTCGCGGATTACCCTCCACAACAATTATCATTTTATATGCGCGGCGAGGGCACTTCAGACATCGTGTAATTCGTGTCGCGCGCAAATTGACGTAATAGCGGTCGGGCTCAAAATGTGTGTCGCTTGTAAAAACATTACGGCACACAAACGTCGTTCATCATTGCGCCGCTTCCGTTCCTGCACATCGACGAGTCCGCGTCGTCTCCGATTCCGTTCGCGACGAATATTAGCACGCAGGCCCGCCCGCGATCAGCGCGAATCGTCTCCCAGCCCGCAAGCAATTGCAGCAAATTGATACGCCCGTAGTGAAATAAAACCACTTGCGACGCCACGCCGCCATTCGATGCAGTCAAGGAAATTTATTCGAACGCGCAAGAAACACTTTTAGATTGCAAACAAGCTCGTTTGTACTTAACGAGTTGACGACAGATGAATCTCGATTTGGCTGCACGAGAGACTTGCTGGGGCGTCTGCAATCTCGACATCGCGCAGACCTGCGAACCGCGCCAGAGTCGTCGTATGCAGAGAGGGCTTTCGTGCAGCAAGAAGCGTGCAACCGTCAGTGGTATCTTTTTGTTGTCTTGTTGGTCAGTCGGTTGTCCGTGCCCACTGTTGGTTTTAAAATAAAATACTGTATACTTAATGCACCAACACGCGCACACGTCGAACCGCGCCTTGCATGGTGTGTGCGCGGTGGAGTAAGAAGAAGGAAGGTGGAAAATATGTTTAACCAAATCAGCTTGCAAACCAGTTTCTTCCTGCCACGAGAGAAACCACCAAGCGTATGCATGTGTTGTTCACAACGACGTGGACACAATGCCACTTCATATACAGCGTCTCCGCAAATTAAAGAGCAGCCGGGTAAGTATTGCTGCCGAGTTAGCAGTTCTAATTTAATTATACGCCTTCATAATTTTACCTGTAATTAAAAGAAGAACGCATTCAGGCCAATATTTTGACAATTCCTCGAGAAGATAAGCATCGTCTTCTGGACCGCCACATACAAGTTGCACTTGTGATTTGCATATTATGTTAATTAAATGCGAAGGAGAAAGTTTTCCTAATTAACGAAATCGCCAAGATTATTAAATCCACATCGTCGATCTCTATTCGTCCGAGCAGTTTGCACGTTTAACACGGAGATTCATGGGGAATTGGCAATGCGCGTATACTAACAGTGTATTAACAGCCCTGTCAATTAAAATAATCAAGATGCGACGATCCCACACCGAAGTAATTCTTTTTATTTGTTTCCTGCAATGTCGCATTAATGCAAAGCTCGGCGCTTTACATGCTGCTAATTTCCATCTCATTAAGACCCAGGGACGGTGTAAGGAAAAACAATACAATAAACGAAAATTAAAGTTTTAAATAAACGCCTAGGATTTTTTAAATAATCATGTACTATCTGTAGAATTAAAAAGCTGTCATGTCGTAAACCATGTCACCTTCTAGTGATAGTAATCGTTCTCTACGGATAATAAAACAAATTTTAAATGTTTCAACGAAAGAAGATTTCAAAGAGGTGTGTATTACTGCCTTGAAATTAAAATATATAGCTCAAGCCTAAGACATTCTCATCGACAGCGAGGCTCGTTATCCGCTTTACAGAAAACCAGTTACCTGCATTACCGATGAGACGAAGGCACTTATCAAATTCAATATCTTAATTGAAGCCGAGTCCAAGGTGTTGTACAAATAAAAAATACTAAATAAACACGAGTTATTTCTTTGCCATCCTTGTTAGTTTTAATTCATTCTTTCTATTTCATGTAATACACTAAACGACTGCGGCGTACGTGGAAAGGAAGAACAGGTAAATACACGTTTTTTGAAAAAACGTCTGCCACTTTCGTGAGCGTATACTGTCCTGTGCAAATAGAACGTTTTCTACGCTGCTGCCCGTCTGAACAATGCTCAAGTCAAGGTCTTCACGCCGAAGCTTCTTTGGGCTTTTTCACTCCGCTCTTGTTAGCTCAGTAAACGCCGGATGCCCCCACGCCTAGCTGCGCTCCTGCTTCGAGTGCAGTAACAACAATCGACAATCGGGCAATAATTAACTATTTCTTATGCCAGCACGCAGGCAAACGTCAAGCGACTGCTAAAGAGTCAAGCCAACACGTTGTTAAACACCTTCGGAGGACGTCGGAAGATGGGAAAGCGCAATGTACACATGTGCGTGCGTATGCCAACATTTGCATGCGCATGCCTGATGGTGGGCAGTGCACTGTTGACAGATCGTCGTGAGCGCCATAATTGTTTAATTAAACTTAATGCCCGCGTGTTTGGTGATGGCTGACATGTTGGCCACTTCGCACTCTGTTACTTATCACATAATTGTCCAAATATGTGCAACTCCTGGTCCCTTGTTCTACGTAAATGTGAACAAACAGTTAAGCGTAAATGTAATTCAATTATCAAATCAAAATCAGCGTGGAAAATTGTGCGTCGCCGGCGATAATCGAAATTCATTTAACACGCCAATAATTCCGGACGCGTTACAGTATGAAACCAGCGCACATTGCGACATGCTGTCGAACACTATTGCTTCAGCGCAGAGCCAAAACAAAGCAAGAGTGCAGACCACAACGAACTGATTTGCATAGGAGAAATAAAAGAGAATCGACTCGTAAACGAGTTTTTAACCTCACAGCAGCGTCCGGACACAGCGAGCAAAAGCGCGTTTCCAATCGGCGTCAGCGCACGTTGCACACGTTAAAATTGAACAAACAAAACGCGTGTGCACCAAAAGGGTAGAAAAGCGAAACCCTACCGAGACGAAAATCTCACCTCCCGCTAGCACGGTGTAGAGTTACATCCGATGGAGGAAACACCAAGCTGTCCAAGGCGCGTACGCGTTCATGGCGCGTTGCACATTGCAACGCAACACAAACGCGGCTGCAGTTGGGTGTGCATTGTGTGAGCGAGTGTCGCCCCGCCAAGCGTGGCTATAAAAGTTTTGCATACACGCCGCTCTCAGGCTGCAAACTTCGAGAAAAACTAACTCTACCTGCTGTCATTTGTGACCCAACAAGTAACTCATCAGTATTCCGACGACTGCAGATTCTTGCAGCCGGAGTCATAAAATAAATTGAACTCAGTACCGAGAACATGCGACTTTTGTGGACCCTTATTTTTTTTTATACCGTCCCCAGAAATGATAGCGCAAATAGAGAATAATGCACAAGCACGTGGAACATCATAAAGTCATAAACTCATTGCCCGGTGTTGTAAACGTAAATAAATTGATTATACTACCAGCAATCTGTTACCTGCGCAATCCGAAGGCTGAGGCGTTAATTTACGACGCCATTTATAACCAAGCTAAACGAGATTATAATATAAAATAGTTCGTTTAATATTTACTCCTCGAATCAACAGCTAATTGAGAATTTGCAGAATTCAAAGGAAGTATACGCTTAACAATTTCGTAAGATTAATTATTAGTTATGTGTTAGGGCCATTACATCAAAGTACTAAGTACTATAATTAAAGAGAAGCTACCCATATTCACGGAAGGTTCAACCTATCCTGTTAAATTACTACCTAACACGGGACAACGCAATTGACAAACATATTTCAAATATTACAAATTCATACAATCATAAGAGAAAGTAAATTTCGTAACGCGTCACCGCATGATACTTTTCACGCTTTAATGGAATTTAAGTTTCGATCAGTCTGTTCCAAAATGAGACCAATTATAATAACTCGGAATTAGCAAATATATAAAATGATAGTGACACCTACACTAATATTTCAAAAAATTGTGACTTTCTTCGTGTGTTTAAGCACATTTTTACTATCGCATACATTAACACTTCTTAAATTGCTGACCATTTAGCCTCTATTTCCAAAGCTAGTTTAAGTTGTGGATTTACTTAACATGCATACAAATATGCTCATTTTTCTTTGAGCGGCGTTCACCACTACGGCGTGGATAATCGCTTCGTAAAAAGCACTTGAACACGAACCAACGCGCTCGCATATTAAATCTCAAGGGGCTCAACAACGATTTTTGAAACGCATGTGCGCGCAATGCACACGTTCGCATTGCCCGCGCCTTGCATCTGCGACAAGCTTTGGCTAGCAAAAACGCAATTATTTTTGATACTTCTCGGTATTCCGCCTGCAGCCGGGGACACAAAACACGCGCTCACGCTGTCGCACTACCTTGGCTAGACGCGTCTCTATTTTAAAGCAACGTGAATATGATTGGAACGACTCTTTGTCACAACGTGGAACAACAATAAATATTGAAATACAAGCCAGCCATCATTTCTTCGAGCGTTTTATGCATACGCACAGGTCGCGGATGACGGCGGGAAAAATATGAAACTGGCATGGACGTTAATAAATATAAACCATTGTAACCAATATTTGTTTTGTTGCCACATGGGGAGTCGAACATGTGCGCACATTGAACACGACGCGCGAGAAGCCACCGAAGTTCTCGCTTCCACCAACACACAGAGTGGCTAAGACGAGAGACACGAGACCGTGCACCGTCCGGCAAAACGGTCGAGGCACCTTGAAGAAGTGTGCACCATGTAGTGCCACATGCGGCGAAGAGCGGAGAGCTCAAACCGTGGTATTGAGGACCCTCGTATTCGGGACACATTTTATATCCCTGTATCCACCGATGGTAGATAGTGTGCGGTGCATAGGCCGCGCAGCACGACTTCGAGTGACATTACTGCAAACCTACAGCCTGCCCGAGCATCCGTGCGCTTAGCATACCCCATAAACTGAGCCAGCAACTGCGTTAAAATAAAATCGCAAGGAACTCATTTACAATAAAGTCCGAAACAGCAAAATGTTCTTTTGTGCGGCACACATCATTAATTTTGCACATTTAGCACAGCAATGAACGTTTCTAATAAAATTAATTGCTAATGGATTACCGCTCGATTTGTAATTGTCCAGATCAAATAAGGAAAACAACTTACTCAATTGGTCATACTGGGAATGAGATCGCTTTTCTTCCAATATACTCCATGTTAATAGTTAACAACCGGTATATAAACCAGTTGTGGTATTGCTAGACAAATCATGTTTTATTCTTCAAACCACATAGTTGCTCTAAACAACCATGTTTACAACAATTGCGGTGATATCCGCCTGCAATGAAACTGATCGCCCAATAGAGACCAATCAATTACAGACACAATGAAACACCTGAGAATCAACCTCAACATTCTCCATCAGTTCTAATGTTCCACTCAACGAATCGGTCAATTTATGACTCTTAAAATGGATACGCCACTTTGGTGCACAGCCAAACAGTAAATATGAAAATAAATGGGCTTGCATGAAGATGGTAGATCTCTACCGTCAAATGCAGACACGAGTACTCGGCACAAGCTTGAACACATATTAATAAATCAAAGACCGTGATAAAAGGCAAATCCGCTAATAATTAAAAGTTGTGAGAAGGCCGACACCGGCACGACGCACAAGAGACAAGCATCAGCAGCAAGAACGCCACGAAGATGTAGCGCAAAACGGAATGAGAGGAAAGAGTCCGTATGCAATGCACACACGTACCTTGAAGCCAGGTTTCAAAACCGTTTTTGAAATAAACGATCGCACAACCATTCCTGCTTAGTTGGTGTTCCCGTTTTATTTATAACATGTTTAGCATACTAGGTGCATTGTTGTCAAGGAAGTGAAATGACTGTAATATCGGTCTAATAGAAGCAGTCATTAGTTCGCGAGATTTATTGGTAATTACTACAGATGTAAATTATTACAATACACTTTTGCTAATGGGATGGAGTTATTTTCAGGCACATACGGCATCTATTTAAAGCTGTGGGCTCGGACGCCAGCGAACACGTCGATGCAAGTTAATCAACTTCTCGTTCTTCCTTGTTATGAGTCTGATAAAATGGTTGGGAGCAATTATGTGTCAAATGGTTCTTTGAAATTTAGTACCAGAGGACTCAAATTTCATGAATGCGTTGCATATAAAATGTTAATAACTGAATATGCTACACAAAAAAGAAAAATTAAATCTATTCCAAGTAAAGCGTTTACAAAACACAACAAGAGTGTGCACATTTCAGGAAATGTTTCTGGAGATTAAGCTGATAGAACACATTGGGCCAAGTCCTCAACGTCGCCAAAATGGCACTTGAAAGACATAGGGATGGCACCACGCAGCCAGATCACGTTTCCTTTTTTATCAGATACTGTTATCGTCAAGCAAGAGGCAAGAAAGTACTATTCTTGGAATAACCCTCGACAAAACCACAGCCACCCTCTTGTTAACTGCGCTTCTAAACTTCGAAACCAATCTGTCCCCAGCGCAATAATTTCCTTGCCTGCGCCAGAACCTGAGACGCGCTCGAGTCGACTCGGTATGACGAATGACTTCGGACCCATCGTAAAAATGCATTTAAAGTTTATTTTATTGCATCGTATGCGCTGCACAGTCACCGCACCTTAGCATGTGCGTGCGGTGCTCGGTCGGCCGAGAGAGGAAGAAGAGTGAGTGACTGACCATTTTAGAAATTTAACAAGGGTCCACTTGATGCCGAAGACGGGCGGCGGTCATGTGCTTGCGAAGACCCCATGTTGCGTTTTTACCTGTCGGCTGCTTTGCATGAATACTGGGCATATTTAACAAGGCGGACAGCGCGCGACTGTAGTCAAGCCCCGAAGGCAGCACAAATTGTTTAATTACATTGAACGGAAACTATATAAACAAACACTGTCACATAATTGGCGCGTGTCGTAAATGCCATAACGATATGAGGTGCATAATTATATGGATATTACACGCGCGCAAAATACGAACTAATGTTTGAACGAAATGAACTCCAATATTCCTATCGATCCTGCTGCGCTTGCATGCGCTCTTCTCCGCTGCCGCATTGCAATCGGATGTTGATGACGAAAAACGGCATGTTGAAGAATAGAATGGTTTAATTCATATACCATGAAAACACTGCGGTCAAGTGCAATCAAAGAAACGTTCAAAAATAAATGTATTGCCCGCGTTTCTCAATTACTGACAAATGTTGTTAATAATTTTTACTCCACGCGTAGTATTCATTTATTTGTTCAGATGTGTGTTGATCAGGAGTCTGTTAAATGTTTCCAATACCCAGATTGCGTAGCAAAGGCGTAAACGCAGTCTGTTTAAAAATAGTTTCAATAATATGAACGTCTGAACGAATTTGTTTCCTAACAAACAACCCATTACTCGTCTGCGCACTACTTTAAACAAACGCATGTGGCACGCGGTCGACCGCATGTAACAAACCGTACATTAACGCTAATATCAGACGGTGATGATTTGATTAAATATATAACAAAACAAACCTTGATTATAACTCCTGCAAATTTGTGAAAACGCCGGTATAGTTGGCACTGCGTATCCTGCGCATGTTTGTGGCACAAATAGTCAACGTATCACAAGTGAAACAATGTGGAATTGTATGCAGATGTACACACTGGTTAGTTTGCAGTGTTCAAAACTGTGTGTAATTTACGTAAATGAGTGTCACTCCGATTGACAGCGAGACGAAAATGTGCTGCACACGACACAAACTAGCACAACACAGCAGCAACGTGGTTCGCAGCGAACTGAATTTTGGTACGGCGCGCCGCGGCGCAGCGCTGACGGTACGTGTACCGAGTGTACGCGGGGCGACGCACACCGAGTGCGGCCGAGCGTGTGCGAATCGCAGGAGACGAAGCACGCCGAGCACGCGTTGTTGTGGATCGCTATGGGTACTCGGTATGCAACGGCGAGAGAAGTTTGAGTGTGTGCGTCGCCTCGTTACATCCGCGCTCCTGCTGCCGGCAGGCCGGCACGCTGGCAGCGGCAGGCCACTCGTTCGCTCGGCTCCGGTGTCTCCGCTTCGTGCGCGGCTGCTATCCGCGCGCACGATCTGCAGCCGAGCCCGCACGAGAGCGCACCGCGTCGCGCTGGAGAATTTAGACTTGATTTATTGCATTACTACCACATCTACGCGTACGCTCTTGGGTTTTCTTTTTGCAACCTGCTCCTCCTCGCACGCCGCGCGGCGTTTACTCGGTAAAGTTTTCTTGCTTTGCGGAGGGATGGCATGGCCGCAGCGGATGCATGGGTTTTACCGAAATCCCCAGAATCCCGCGATCTTAACATCAATGGAAATTCAATTGATGAAACATTTATTTTTTCTAAAAGGCAATATAGTCCATCATAACTTCAAAAGTTGCTTCTCCCTTATACTTATATGGTCAGTACAATATTACATTACAGTAAAGAATATTTATTATTATATTTTTGTGTTAATTTTTCTTTTGGCTGAGTGACAAACTTTAAACTTTTCTGTTGATTCCAAATAGCTATTGATTTGGAACAGAAAATTTTAAAATAAAAAAAAAGATCAACTTTATGTTGATCTATATATGTATATAAATGCTTTCAGCATATGAGAAGCGTTTGTTTCAACATATTAGCTTTTATATTAATTTTAAAGAAGATGAAATCCTCTTTTATATTTTCTTTTTTCCCCTATTTAAGTATAATTTTACCAAATGTAATAACTTTCAGGTAATTTGGATAAGAGTTTCTTCATTTCTTTAGAAACAATTGAAAACAACTAACATTCGTAACAACAACAAAAATTGTGTTATTTTGCGTTATTCATAATTTACTTAAGAAAAGGTACTAAAATCGAAGAATATTTTAAATGCAAGAACATTTTGCATCAATCTGCGTACAAATTTTCTCGTCAAGTATATTTAATTGTATTATTTTATTTTGAAAAAGTTGATTGTTTCTTGTACGAAAACTGTTGATGTATAATACGAATTAGAGAAGTTTAAAATATTACTTGTTTACTCCTCGAAATAGAAACATTTTTGCATTTTGATGCCAGAAATAATTTATACATAAGTTGAATTTTCTTTGGCATAAACCAATCTCCTGCAATTTTAGGTTGATTGTAATTTTTGAAATGAATGTCATTTCTAGGCTATAAATAACAAAACCCGCAAAACTATAAATACTACATCCTTCGAGCATTTTTTTTAAGTCTTAATAATTTCCAATTATTAACACATTCATGGACAAATATTTCAGAGACGAGGAAGATATGTCCAATTCATTTCAAAACTAGTTGTGACTTGTGATATCCAAAATCGGATTAAACATAATATGTTGTAAGAGCTGTCATATATTCACATTTTCATTTTTTAGATACAATGAATACTATATTATTCATGACAATTTAGATCAAACGTTTCAACAGGAATGACACGGCAAGCATATTTGCCCTTCCTTAATCCTAATAAAGATGTTAAAGCATTTTACATCAGTTATTACATTTCTATGTAAATAAACAAAAAATAAATAATACAGATATGATGAAAATTTTGTAATATAATAAAAATAAATCCAATAATATTCACGTAAACAAACGTGTTAAATCTATGTTACTATTACAAAATTCAATAAGTCTATTTTAATAAACATTAATTGAGTGCGAAGTTGTTAAACAGAAATAATTGCAACAACAGTTAAACTAACAACTAAATTACATACAAAATTATAACATTTAATATAATTTATATTCATTTCTATTTCTATTTAATCTATCTTAAATGTAATCATTGGTTAAATCAAGCGTGACGAGTATATATTATTATTAGCAACTTAGTATCTTTGTGAAATCGGAAAATAAGTTCATAAAAAACCAAATTTACTTTCGATTTAACAGCATTAACATATGCACGTTCTTGACTATTTGTCAGGTGTCCTAATAAATCGTACATGCAGATTTATTTAACAAACTGAAGATAGGAATTGTAAATTTCCTAACCGAGGTGACGCTTTGCAGATTTAAATATTTATAAGCTCAGCAAGTGCAATATAAAAAAAAAACACTCAACATTCTCAAACACGTACTGTGAGTACTTTTCCAACTTCGAGCACAAGTAGCATCCAATCGATTCATTAATTATAATAAATTGTTATTAAGTGCGTTTGGTTTTAAGTCCATTTATTTTAATTCCATAGCTTGAATGTGGAGGCCGCGCGTCGCCGGCAATTAAGCGCCGCGTGTGATGAACAGTGGCTAAAAACGAGAGCAAGACGACATCAGCTGCATCAAAAACAAATAAATCCTCGCGACTGGGTGGCTCGTCAAGCATTCCCAACAAATATTTCTCGATCGTGTAATAAATTCACGGCCTGCCGAGACTTCCGAGAATGCTCGCTTACCTCCCGAAATCGATGTCGCGAATGCACTGTCGATGAAGTGGTTAACGATTGAAAAAAAAAGAAGAAGCCAGAGCCAAGACTTGATAATCGTCGTGCACACAACGACAACGGAATGTTAACTAAGTCATAACCCGCACGCGGGGGGAGACGAAACGACACATATCGCATATTTTGTGTTCTTGCTTTCGTTCGTTGTGCCTGCTTCACTCGTGCACCGGACCTTTCTTTTTATCGCGTTGGACCATCGACACCGCATCGGGTGGTTGGTTGGTGGCACGTTGTCCACGATATATTTTAATTTAATTCTTTATGGCGGAGACGTGTTTGGAATGGACGCAGCGCACACACCTTGCAAGCTAAAGATAAAACGCAGCACCACGAAGACGGGAAGCATGCCTTCCCAGCCTGAGAGCTCCCAGTGTGCGAGAGTAGCGAGTAATAAAGTGACACTTCAAGTTTGAGAATCAGATAAGCGTCGCGCAGAGAGCGACTGTCTGATTTTATGAAATATTAACTTGGTGTTTAGACGTGGGTCTCCAAAACATTTACCAACTGAACATCAAGCCACCCGAGAGTACTGCAATTATATCTTCGTTTCCTTTAAATAATTATGTATCTTGCTCTATAGTCACCCGTGGACATTACAAATTACCATGGATTAATTTACTAGAATGATGTATACGCTGACAAGATTTGAAGATAATAAGAATTCCTTTTTCGAAAAATGGCAACTGTGCTCAATCATAAGAAACCAGACTCGTAGCTGGGGATTGACAGTAGAAACAACTTTGCTTGTTGACTTAAATCAGAAGTCTTGACTAGGGACACGCTATTTATTTATGCAGTTGTCTATCTTATTAATAACTCTGCAAAGATGCAGGCTACAATAAAACAAACAAAATGACATTTCGAGAAAACAAATAAAAAAGAACAGGAAACAAAGTTAATATTTACATACAACTTAAGAAATCCCTAGCCACAATTTGTCCATTAATTTTTATCTTTCTTTGTGTTTCATTGGCGTTTCGAATGACTTCACAATGAGGATTAAATTCTTTGGGAGTGTGACACTCTGGTTTACTGAAGTTACTGGACCCGCGCTGGGTGATGTAATAAAAATGTCAAAACAGCATCGGAAAAAATGCAAATGTAATGTAAAACCGTCGTTTGTCGCCTTGGTATCGGGTTTTTCTCTTTGTCCGATTCCCACGCGGCTATAATCGTTATGTTTATTAAAATTTACGAACACCAGAAGAGAGAATTTACGGTTGGAGGATGACCGCGTCCAAGCGGTCTGAGCACTTGGTGTTCTTCGGTTTTAGACATACACACTAACTTATAAAATATAATAACTGTATTATCTGCGAGCTAGTCTCGTTTGTGGCAACCACGTGGGTTTCACAAACATGCAATGCAAATTTCATTTGCAAGAAAGACTGAATCTAGTCGCAAAGACGTTGCAAATTCAATTTCAAAATGATAATTGTTGCTCATAAATATGCTAACTATGTCTTGATAAAGGTGGATTACCTATACAATGTACATTGTGATAACTATCGAAGTGCAGAACACAGTTGAAGTGAGTTTAAATGCCGATTTTGGATTACTAGTGAAATGTAAACGCGCTAATATGGTAGGACGAGACTTGGCACTCACCTAGTTGCAATTTTGAAAAGACAGTTTCTGTTGCCATTTAGGCCCATAAATATTCCGACAACTTTCTCGAACTTGCTCGATCTGACAGCGTCCATTTACTGATTTATCCAGCTCCCAGTTTGCATCGAAACTCTCAAATCATGCAGGTTTGGAAAGCATGAGAAGGCAAACTACACCTGCAACTTCATATTTATTTTCGACTCGTTTGCAATGCAAGTGTAATAAAGCCTACACCTTCTTGACGTGTTTGCCTACCAAACGGCACTGCTAGTGCGAGCAGTGTCATATTATATTGCTATTAATTTAACAGCGTGTGTCGCACACCAACGTCGAAGATTCCAGATTGCACGGAGACCACTCTCGCGCTGCCATTGTATCAAATTACCGTGAGCGGAATGATGCTGTTGGTGTGTTGAACCACAGGGCATTGATTTTATCAATAGAAAATTTTGAGTCGCATCGCACTGAACCAATATGGCCGTTTGGCTTGTTTGGCTGGTGTTTGCGCAGCGCCCGTATTTATGCAGAGCGCTTTTGGGGAAAAACGCAATAAACGAACACTGTGTGTCCCCATGGCAGCGCCGGCGGCGTGCAACATGGTCGAGCGTGCGACAGATTTATGAAAATTTATGGCGTCTTAAGTGAATAGTGAGTGGCGGAAGGTCGTTTCGACGGAAAACGCCGTCGGGATTTTACGAGCCACCACGACGCGTCAACCCCATGCAGGTCGTGGAGTCGACGGGGGGTTGCGCCAGACGAACCATTATTACACAATGGGCCAGCGTAGATTTAGCTGCGTGGTGGCGCGATGCACAAATTAATATCAACATTAGCTCACCGCAAATTTGGTATTTTCCATCGTTAGTGCTGAGCGCACTATAATCCACACGCAAATTGATGCAAATTAGTATTTGGAAGAACTAATCGAAGATTAGTTTTAAATCGTGCTAACTTCAGTTACTGCTGCAAACCCAAAGCCTCATAAATTACAATCCAGTCCGTCACAGCAACAAACAATACCTACATCGCCCAGGTGAACCTTGCAGTTTTTTTTTTCTAATAGTGGGTTTCATTTTTGGGACCACCTTTGACGTTGTGAACAACCCATGACCGCCCTTCGTTCACACATATTACCGAACACAATGACCAAAAAATCTATTCAATAAACAGTCACAATAGATCTCGTTAAACGTGAAAAATAAGCAATTGTTGCAGAAATTTTCCAAAAGCAACCTGACACTATTCAAAGAGCGTGTGTAAATCGTCCACACACGAACACTTTCCATTCCGGCGAATTTTATTTCCAGCTTCCTATTCTCATCCGAAAACCATTTACTTTCTAGTAGACAAGCCCAAAATGCTATTAAATTACACCTTCGTACACACAACATGCACGACTTAATTGCACATACCATAATTATTTGGGCGACGGTAGTGCTTGTAGGTTTTTTATTTTCGAGTATTTAATAGGATTTGTTAATTGCTGCGTTGAATATGAAAAGAGAAAAGGAAAATAATTTTAATAATCACCAGCGGTTTGTAAATTATAGTGATACAATTTACAACAAATTAACATCTCATCCATGAAAGTAATTACGATAACGAGGTTAGTTTTGCGAATATTTTGTTGGAATAAAGAAAGTGTGTTAATGTCTGAATACTTAAATATTAATCTGTCTAAAATGTATATTATGCTAAATATTCATGCTTTTTATACACCAATATCATTGAAAGTAATTCATCTGACGGAGAAAATAAAGTCGAGTATGTTAGCAATTTCGTGGCTATTCGGAACATATTTAGAGAGTTGGGTTCCATTTAAAAACGCAAACATCCTTAGAATATTTATATTTGTAAATGTTGTGACGCTTGCGCCTTTGCCAAAAACATTCCGTGACCGAGCAAAATGAAATAAATATGAAAGAATTTCCAAACATTCCCAGCCCACAGATGCAGAGCATTGTGTTTTGTAAAATGACCTGAACACATTTCTTTACATTTCCTATTTCCTACCACTGTATGCGGAGAGTATTTTACATTTTACAATCCGGTTTCTATGTTCTCAAACAACCCCGTATGGCATTGGGGCTATTAAAATGTTTATTTACTTAAGTTTGACTGCAATTTTGGCCAGTTTACCACCTAACATCGTAATTTATGGCTTTCGGTATTTTTATTCGGAATTGCTGTTTACGATGCTTGATTTATTGCATCTGTCAATGCCGTCACCGTTGGACCGGGTGTATGACAATTGACGACTCTATATCTAAAGAGCTTTTTTCTACCCGCCCAGCAACCATGGCCCGCTGTGCCTCTTGTGAGGTGCACGAGAAGAACCACTAGAGCTCAGCAGAGACGAACATGTCCAACAGAAAAAGGCACTCACCCAGCTGCTGGACGCTTGCGCCGAAGTAGTTGTCAGTGCCGGAAATCTGAAACAAATACAAACTGTCAATTTTTGCTTGTGGCAAAGAATGAAAAAGACCCAAGAAATAATAAGAAACTCAACCCTGGCTAAAACGTTATAGCAGAGTGTTTGTTTTTCTTAAGATGGGCGTTATTGATGACATAACTTTCCGGTCCTCGAGCCATCACATCTTTAATAATTTGTCACTGTATCGTTCTTTTTTCTTATAGCGTTTGTTTGGTGTTTATAAAATAAGCGTTCCATTGTTGTGTTTTTCTTTTCAATAAAGTACAATACAGCCGAGGTGGTTAGAGCCGTACTTGACGACCTTTGCCGCGAAGAATATCTCCTATAACGATGACTCTAACTACGGCCCTGCTAAGTGTGTGGAGTCGCCTAACGAGTTCTTTACTGTTGCTCGACGCACCGCACACCTCACAGGTGCCAGAGAGCCCTTCTTGAAAAACCCGTAATCGAGTATAACAAACGATGAGACAACCCACCACTTCCAATTAAAGAATTGATTTATCGCGCATGATTTACAAGCGTTCGAAGATGCGTGTAACAAATCCCGAAGACTTGCCTGAAACTGTGCGTGGTATATAATTGTTCAACAAAACAAATAGCTTGCATTCTCACTCGTTAGGCGCATTTCGTTTAATGTTTCCTATTTTTGCGTCAAGTGAAAATAATAAAATTAATTAGTGCCACTAGCAGAACTTGCGTTCGAGCAAACAACAATCACTCGCAGCAATGTCCTGGTATACTTACAAAGATGCCAAGTTGGATAAGCGCTTCAAACGAAAATTGCCAAAGTTCTTAACACACTTCGAATCAGTTGAAGCGCAGGTACGATCGGTACAAAGTTTGACTGCCGATTTTGACCGTAGCTTGAAAAAATTGTACATTGCGTAGACGTTTAAGCGAAACTTTTGAAGTCTGGCGGCGCAAGTGGCGTTGAAAATCGCTAAATAAGCCATTAAACGATTTTCAATGTGGTAGCCGGAACTTTGACTATTTAGTACTTCAACTCTCAATTTACGCCGTTAAGAGGTAACCCAATTACAACTTCCCGGCGCGCCGGGAAAAAAGCAGGAAGGAAAGTATTGAGGTGTGCTATTTGCTACAGCCGTAGCCAAAATACTTAATATTCGTAGACGGCGCCTCAAAAACTTGAGCACAGTTTTACAACTTCAAAGTATTAATTTGGAAGTTAATTAGTTGAATTTTTAGAATGATTTGTCACGCATTTAGCTTTCTTCGATGTTAAAGCTTTTACACCAAATCTCGTTAAATGACTTTCTAAAGACATAAAATTTGCTAAAGCAATTTGGAAGTAAGATAAGTATCGTTGAGAACATTTTATAAATGATAAAGGAATTTCTACTGAATAACGGAATATGTCGAAAGTGTCAAATGTCATAACTTTTGTGATCAACACGCTAGAAATACAAATTGTAAATATTCAATTTTATTAATGCATGTCTCTGTTTTCCAAGTAATAATGCATAATATTAACAACATTTCGTAATGTTTGTTTCCTAGCGACTGGCATAAATTAAACATGTTTAAAACTCCATAAATTATTTTGTTTTGCTTTCGCATGAAACTTTTAAGTTTTAATAATAATTTACCGGCAAAATTTGTAAATTTGATCTCAATCCGCAAAAAACTTTTCACAGCTGCGTTTAATACTTGTTTAATGAGATTAAGCTCCAATTAATTTAGAAAATGTATTATCGTAAAACATACCATGTGCGTCATAAATTGAATACGCAGTGCCACTGCGATAACACCACAAGCGTAATGATTGTTAATATATTTAAACAAATAAAATGTGGTCATTTCAATGAGGATATAAAACAGTAATGTGTTGGTTTTATCGCGTTTTGCGCGATGTGATTCAATGTTGAGTCAATTAAAATGATAATATCGCTGCTGTTTAGTTGTACATAATATATATTAATTTATTCATTTCTAAGTGCACAGAAAACAATTTTACTGCGCGCGCATGTAAACTTGTTGGAATAATTAAACGTAACGAGTGCTACCAAAAGGACAAATATTTTTCACAGTTGATTAGCGCCCCAGCGACGTGTTTGCGTTTCCTTTATGCTAGCGCACGACCAGTTTCAATCCGCGTGTCACAAGATATTAACCGACACTCATCAGATCACACCTCCGCAGTTGCGCGTTGCACACGCCTCGGTGAACATCCTGAAGAAATTCTTGAATATGTATTACATTGCAATGGCTGTACCGACCGCATGATCGTTTGTCTCGCCATCGCTCCTCTGCTTGTTTCACTCCACGGCGTGGATGTGGACGCTCGTGTCGTGTCCGGCTAGAGATCTCCAAACGAGATCTTGATAAGTCGTTAAATAAATAAGCAACTTACAGTTGACACTGCCTTGAATACTTTTACATTGTACATATTCCCTCTCTCTTGAAGTGCAGTGTGCACAAAACGTGTACCAGCGACAATTCACGATCTTGTTCCGTAAATTACAAATATTTATTTCGATGCATAAATTATGCAAAGTGTTGGATTGAAAAAGCTCGTTGCTGGCCTAGGTGGGATTGATCGTAACTATTTGACGTGATGCAATAAGTGTATCTGCACACACTCTACGGACGCGACACATTCCTGGTACTCCATTGTGATTGTAATTATGAGAGGTTATAATGAACGTGAATTGACGACGCTGGCGATGTGTAAATAACACCTTTCTGACAGGAAGACACACACGTCGAATTCTCAAGGCGTTGGTGAGAAACTCAAACCTCCACGTCTCAAGATGTGTGTATGCGTTGGATATGTAAACTTTCATATTTGTAATTAGTATAAATCTATAAATCATAGAGGTGTATAGTAATGTTGATATTATAGCACCCTTAGAATTTTCCAAGTTATCAGGTTTCAAAGTTTATATCAGCATGCACACAGAGCATGAACACCGGTCATTGTTGCCGACTGGATTGTGAGCTGGAAACTATAGAATAACTATCGCCGCCGAGTATCTTGACTGGAGATAGGGTTTGCAAACGTGTGGCAACAATTTCTGCACGAACGCGTTCTGTCTGCCGGCCATTTTTACACGTGTCATATATGCTATAATACCAACAGTAACGCAGACTGCAACTACATAATACGAGGTAGTTTCACATTATGTTTGTATTTAGCTGGTTTATCATCTTAAACGATTTACAACATTCTGAAAATAAAGTGCTTGGGCATAAAAAACCTAACAAATGTAATATCTTATTTAATTAATTAACAATAGAATTATTTAATTCAATTCAGTTTTGCTAATAATGTAATCATTTTCTAATAACCTTTAGAAATCGGTTGTTGTTGAAAATTAAAGCTAATAGCTATTCCAAGAAAATATGTAATCTCGTATAAGCAACCGCTACACATCCTCAGTCTAGTATTTCTACTCAGTCGTGAATTTGTACAATGTAATAGTTAATATCATAAGCTGAACTTATAAAGTATAAAGAAGTTAATTAGATTGTCAATATTAAATTAAGGAATATGCTATGAGTTTCATATCAACATTAGTTACGATATGGGATATCGATTGTCTCCTCCGTGGAAGGCTAGCTATACGTTACTGCAAATGTTTTTATGCAGCTCGCGTTCGACGGTAACGCACAATCAGCTGTTTTTTTATTATGGTGAAAATTTCCGTCGTGGGAAAAATAGCGTACGTAAACTCGTTGATAACTTTTTCACACTCAGAAGACATCCACAACTCGAACACCGGCGTGCGACTACTTCTTCCTCGTGCGATAAACATCACTTATCAAGCTCGTTACGTATATACTATAGTTTGTGCAATCTTTACTATGCTTTACATTGAGGCAGGTATCGATAACATAGAAATAACAAGTCAAGAAACAAATATTCCAGGAAATACGAACGGATAATTTATTACGTAAAAACTATCTATCAAGAAATATTCAGCCCATTCATCAACAATAATATGCTATTAATCCAACAAAGGATATTTTCTAAACGTCCAACATGATGGCGTAATGTGTAATTAATGATTTGCAATTCCGGCACAACTAAATATTTTACACTATAAAAAGGAACGTCAAAAACTTGCAGTTGATTAATTAACCCACGCGTCCCATATCATATTTTGTATGACACTTTCACACGGCTGTATTTGTGATAACTCTTCCCCGAATGTCGCCATGCGTGAAAAAAAGTTGGGATAATTGATGAACATGTACATAAAAACGCCAACGTGCTTTTAATCATCGCCTTGCGGCCACCAATTCGAGTCGATTTAAAATTGACCATCTGTATTCATGTGACGAAATTTTTGTTATTTAAAATGCCTATTCAACGTGACAAAATCAAAATCTATTTGATAAAAACAAAAAAGGAAATGAATAAAAGAATTGACGTAAAATGTATTAACATTATTGATAAAATTTATATAGCTGTAAGACATTTTTTAAAAACTGCAATAAATGTAATAAATTCAGAGCATTACTTTAAGTCGATGTGTGGGCATTTTATGGCTTGTTTGTTGGCTTGTTAAATTGAATATATTATTGTCTCAAGCGTGATATGTTCGATTTCAAAATGTTTTATTACCAACGTGATTTATTTGCTCTAAATTGGGTAAAAATTATGCTCCGTTAATATATGGAAATCTTTATAAGTGTAAGATTTACTACGTTCGTTTTTTTTTGTTTCTTGCATTCGGTGGAAAACGTTTTTGAAATGAAATGTGTCTACCTTCCAGATTCTGCAATGTATGTGTCAGTTGCAATGGGTAAGTTTTGTCAGTTTGCAGGATTGCGCCATCTAATATTGATCGAAACTATCTGATGCAGAGTCGGCTTAAAACTTCAAAATTCTATAATAATTTTCTTTTCAAACATAACACCAAATTTAGTAATCTTTACACATTTTCGTAAATTTATCGCTTGGTCTTTTCAAGGTTGTTGTTTCTTGTAACGGCCAAAGACTCAAAAATGCAATCAATTATTATTTATTTTAACATAACAAAAAAGTGAAATAATAACTTTCTAAATACAGCACTGGTTTACACTGCACCCAGCAGCAAAATTAAATGAAAGTGTCGAATTTTTAAAGCTCTCGAAATTGAACTTCGACACGATTTAATTATCGCCACTCATTTTCCGTACTTTGGCAAGTTGCACTTCTTATTAAATGTCGTTACGTGTCTTTCTTTTTCTTCATTAAAGGCATGTCAAGAATGGACTGAAATATAGAACATAGTAGCAGTCCAAAGGATATCTAAAATTAGCAAGACATTCT
The DNA here is from genome assembly GCA_027574885.2 of Drusilla canaliculata. Taxonomy (NCBI): domain Eukaryota; kingdom Metazoa; phylum Arthropoda; class Insecta; order Coleoptera; family Staphylinidae; genus Drusilla; species Drusilla canaliculata. Next base: position 11,759 of record JAODGA020042909.1, on the reverse strand, counting down.
CGTCAGAAATGTTGTAAGCCAAAGGAATGCAAAACATACGTAGTCGCACATGCTAAATCAATCATAAATTATGCTGTCTTTATTCGCGTATTGCGCTCATGATTGATTTGCAAGCGACAAAACAGTAATAACAATAATAATGTGGCGCCAACCGACAGTATGATGTAGAATGTGTGCAATTATCGGCGGGTATAGCCGAGCATAGCGCGCAGTAAACGGTTTGCAGCTCAAGCAAATGACACATGATAGATTTCTAGTGGGGATTAACGGCATTTCCTACAAACGTGATATGCATGCAAAAATTAGATAATTATTTGTTCTTATACATGAAATAATATAAACAAACCTTCCCAAATATGCACGTATGTTAGAGATTTCAACAATAAGATACAATAAACCTCTACATAAGTTGAGGAAATATTATATGAAGTTGCAAGCCCAAATGTTTATATTTTCACAATCAGACACAATCACCATCCACAGTCTAAACGCTTAACAGCGGCTGCTTACTAACGACGCATGTGCTATGCTCTTGCTATTTGGCGCCTATGTTTATGTAAAAAGGAATATAGCCAATTTACCTCGTGGGCAGATTGTAGACTGATTTTTGCATATTCCAATCTACTTCCACAATATTTGCACTTTCTTGAAAAGTGTTTTTCTGTTTAAAAATTCCAGAATCTGCCTAGTCTAATGTGCACATTTATTTGGACCTGCGCGTCATTTCATCAAAAGTTACTGTCAATATGAGCGTCTTCGAATATACATACAATTCCAGCGTGCTCACTACAAGCCATTAGAGGGAGGGGTAATGACTAAATGATTATTGAACTTTTATCCAAAATTTAAATAGTCCCATTTGTGTAAACAACTCCAACTCAAGCTTAATCATACCGTAGTACCATCGAACAACAGAACTGCGTTGGTAAATGTTTGTACATACCATTTAATATTATACAGTTTCTCGTGAAGTAATTTTAAAACAACGTTACTTTGGCATTAAATTTAATAATATAATGTCTACATATCCATATATCTTAGATTTGCCGCAAATTTTCCTGTTTAATTCCACAGAACGGTGCCGGCGTTGGAATGTTTATTGCAGTGGCACTCAAGTAATGCACATGAATAAATGCCTACCGTATTGACATTCTATGTGCACAATGGCGAATAAAGTAAATGGCAATAGGCGAGTTAACGCTAATAAATGCACATGCAAATAGATAATCTTATCATGCGCGACAAACAATCACATATCCTTCGGCAGCGTGTATATCCGGTTTTTTGTTAGAAAAAAAATCATAGAAAGTACAATGGAATGTTTGCATGTATTAATAATTTGGTTAATAAGCTGAGATATCCAATCAAACTTAAATGTTTTTTTTTCGGCAACCTCTATGCGAGGGTCACTGCGGCCTCACAAGACCTATTGTGCATTATCCCTTTTAACCTCATTTCTCCGTCGCTATGTTCATAGCGACGTGTGTGGAGAGCCGGAGATCCACAACTCTGGGGTTTGAACCCAGGACCTTTCGAGTGGTAGCCAAACGTCTACCACTCTGAGCCACTCCGGAAGCTAAACTTAAATGTTACAATTAAACAAAAATATAATTACTGAAACATAAACCAATTCATTAAATTAAATTCTTTGTATAACAAATTTTATAACAAATATAACAAATTTTGTTGTTTCGAAGAGTAATAACAGTTATGATAAAAATTATAATCTTTCATAATCTTTCATTGTTTGTACATATGATTTTGTACATTTATGAGTTATTAAAAATACCATTCAATCATAAATAAACGTTTTTTTAGATATTATTAAATTTTAATCTAACCGAGTAACAAGATAATGAAACAACTTTTAGGAAAGTTTATCAGCTTGGAATTTTCAATACAAAACTATTCTATTGCTATATGTATTAGCATCAAAGACAATACCACTGCCAATAGATCAGCTTGGCTATAATCGATTAACTTTATTTGTCAATCAGTAGATCAGAACATGTAATATACACAGTTTAAAAAAGATTTCCAAATAGAAATGAAGAAATAAAGTTTTAGTCAAATTGGTCTGGTCTGATCAAGTCTTTATTGCTAATTTCTATAACTACATATGTAATATGCATTTATATTTTTACTATTCTAATTGTTCATAGCAAAAATAAAATAAAAATTAATAATGAAATAAAGTTAGAAAATAACAAAAATTTAAATAAGTCAATAGGAAGGTTCTTTAATTTTGGTAATTTTGCAAAATATATCTTGATTTTTAAAACACATAAATATCTAGGTACTTAATATATCTCGATAAAATACATAATAACTATATAATTAATATATCTAACCTAAATTCTATGAACATATTCGAAATTGCAACCGTTAACTGAAACTATTAATGTTAACACACATGTGCAAAGCTCACTCATTAACTTTAGTAATTACACGTAATTGTTATTCATCAAGCTGTCATAAGTCAAATTTGCAATAAATCACTTCCTTAAAACTCCGCCGAATTATTAACACCGCATATAGAAAGTACACTATACAGGAGGTCACAAAAGTGTTTCTACATCAATCAGGTAGTTTTCCAAATTTAATTAGGCAAATACTTCATAGGAAATGCCGCTCACACAAGTCTAGGATAATCAATTACCGAAGTGCCTCAAACTGAACGGTAATTTTCGAACGCATTTGGAAGGTGGAATTGCCGCAGCATTGCGCTTTCAAAGTCCGTCTGAAATGGACACTTAATAAGATAATAAATACAGTATGTTCCAAAATCATGTATCCAACAGCCAAATTCTGCAATTCGTTATGTTTACTCATATTTTGGAAATATAATTATTTATTATGTTCCATGATTATTCTGTCACAGTGTCATATTTGCAATAAAGCTCCTTTCATTGTTGACAAACATCTTCTGGTCATTGTTAATTGTAATAAACCGACTGTAGATGTACGTAACAAAAGTGATGGGAATGCCTAGAAGGGTTGGTTATTGGCATCTATCAGCAGCGTCCCTTCGTGAAAACCGCCACCGCAATAATGTGACACCAGCCACCCCCATCCTCCGCTCCGCCAACTCCTCTCTCCACCGCAGCTCGACGCCGTCGCCAACAACATCACCAAGCGCACTTCTCCTATCCCAGAGACCCCTGGCTTTAATGCAAATGATGAATTGCTACGCTACGGAATTATACCCGTTTCCGAAACGCTTTGTTCCGTTTCACACAGCGTATACATGACACCCCCGCAAGCATGGGGCACATAGCGGAAAGTCTTGCACATGGCGCCAGTAAATACACGCGTGCCGTGTAACACCCACTAGCGCAGGCGAAAAGCCGACAGGGGAATGAATTGATTTTTTTTGTATTTAAAATAGGTGGTTTCAGTCTGGCGACGCACTAAGTGTACGTCAAATTTGCACAAATTTGAATTGTAAATCATCCGAAAATTAGCTCACCTTTTTCCGGCGTGGAGCTGTGTAAGCAAACGTGATTACGCTGTACGGCCGGAAGTCAGGAAGCAAGGGTGTTCGAGTCGTTTAATGGGGATCTAGATTCGGCCTCCGTCTGCAACAAAATGAAAAATTAGTTATCAATTAAAAACCTGATAAAATACAAGATTATATAAAGGTCTGGTTAGTTCATTCTTTACAGCAAAGATTAGGTAACACTAGTTAATTTAAACAAAAGTGACGATGGCATAAGTTTTGTCGGATTAAGTAATATTAATTTAATTATGGCAAAACAAACACAATAAGACAACTTTGATTAGGTTAAAATAGTTAATTAGGTTTCTTGCTTCCCAAAAACATTCCCAGGTCTTTAATAGATTGCAACGAAGCCGTAGTTTACAATTTAAATTCTATTTGCAATAATTGTTAATTTAGTCAAAACATTTACTTATTGTCAACATTTAACGGATTAATAAAGGAAGACTTAATAAATGCAATAATCAATGTTTGGGCTGCTTTCCGAAAAAACAATTTATTATCGAATTTTTTTAGAGTAAATAATTAAATTATTGTTTGGCATGTTTGGCAACTAGCCAAATCAAAATTAGCAATTAACTAGCTAACACGACGAGTTTCACATCTGAACATAACGGCAGAATCGGTAAGGAAAAAATTCTGAAAACCCAAAAACATTAAATTCTTATTGTAACAAAATTTTGCATTTTTCCGTATGACTCAATGCTTCTTTGCCGGTACATGCTAAATTTCATAACAAAAAGAATAACAAATATAGATTAGCTTCAAATTTGCATTTAAACTTTGATGGATTCATCTCCATCGCAAACTCAACCAAAAAGAATAACATTTATCCAAAGTTTTTCGAGTTACTACAAGGAATTTGTCATATTTCTCTTCAAAAAACCATTCCGAAACGATAAGACACAAAATTCTAATCTAAAGAGCCATTTTCTATTTTTCAAATATTATGAATTTTCAAATAAATTTCAAATGTTGTCTATGACCTTTCTCTGTTCCAGACTAATGTGTGTTCCAAATTTCATTAAAATTGGTCAAGCGGTATAGATGTGTATAAGGAACAAACCAATAGACATTTAATGGCAATTATAGGGGTATTCACTCTCCGTGCTAAAGGTGTTATTGTGTCAAAATCGAGAAAAAAAAAGTGACAGTTGTGCATTGAAAAGGCAGGTTATTCAAATAGCATTTAGCAAATAGCACGGAGAGTGAATGCCCCTTATATATTAGATGTGCTGCTTAACTAGAAATTTTTTAGAAAATAATTTGTTGTAAGCAATTAAATATATTCGAATTTAAAAATTTTAAATTACCAACTCTCTAGCTAGATCTAAAAATTGTGCATATTCAACGAACTCCATGTCGTAATTGCAAATGCCAAGCGATTATTAATTGCGCTCCAAATGAACAATAACTTCCGCAGATTGACGCCGTCAGTGAAGCAATAATGGCCTCATTATAAATAATCTAAAGCCATTTATGCAAATACATGCTCCGAGTTTCTCAAGAAATATTATGACAGTTTGAATGCATTTTACCTATCTTTAGCTATTTTGTTAAACAACGCCATCTCTAAAACAACATAAAAACACATGTCTCATGTGCATAATTACAGACATATGTTATTTCATAAAGTTAGCACCCGATAACAGTTTAGTTTGATATTAACACAGATACAATTTATTAATTTTAATTTACAAGCGTGTATTCTAATTTTATGAGTGTCAAACATTAAATTTATCGCCAACTACTATTAGTATTAGGATGTACTAAAAATCAATAAGAGAACTGAATATTAATGTCAAAAAAATGTTGCAACGCATATCCAAATTTAACGAATAAATTGCCTACTTATATGTATTTATGACACGTTATTTTGGCCTAAAGCAGTGAAATGTGAAAACGTTTGCCGCAAATCAAGCATGGCCCGAAGATGCTAATCAACAGGGCACATAAAAACCAATTTCTAATTTAATTTAATTTGGCAATGGCAATGCGCGTATCGCATAATAACCTTATTAACAACACCTCCGGGGCACCGTGGTTGGTCATGCGCATACGCATTTCTCCTAAATTCATGCAAGCGCGTATTTAGACAACGTATGTGCATATCGAGTACATTCATCTCTTCGATCTTTGACGAAAAGCAATCAAGACGAGAAAGAGAGACACAGATTGCGGTGGGCACTGCCGCACGTATTTACAATAAGTGAAAACTAGTGCAATAATAATCACGTCGTACGTTTATAATATAACGATGCGTGCGATGCGTGATTACAATTTGACATGGGATGATGCATCGTTTTCTTTGATGTGGCTGCGTTGATGCCGCACAATTTCGTATGGGTTTGGCGCAGGGTTACCAACTACATCATACCTCAAATATTTTATTTCTTATTCAGGATATGTCAAGAAAGCAGCGGTGCGCCAACTAAAGACCCACGGGGGCCGTCTTATTCTTCTTCTAAACTTAAAATTATGTAATAATTTCTTTATATTTTGGTATACCTTGCTCTAAAAATAGGTATAAGTAACAAATTTACGATGCAGTAACATTTTCTTAGATTGATTGATAACCGCTAATAATTCTTTACTCAACTAGTTGAACAAATCACAAAATAACAATTAATGTGCGCAGTTCATAAAAGATTCTCAGCTTGTGTACAGTGATGTTTTAGACAAGCTAAGCAAAATAACCTTGTACACATTTCAGCCAGTAAATATTTGTGCATTGCTCCGCTTTTTAAGTTACTCGCCAAGTTCGTAACTCCAAGCACACGTCTCTCTTTATTGGATATATTAAATAAAGTACTATTACTAACTTACACCGAAACTAAACGTTCACACAAAAATTGATCTTGAAGAATTTTCAGTCGAAAATAGTTCACCCACCGCTGCAATGAATCAGTATGATTCAGTTCATAACTAATTTAGCTGGCAACCCTGAAGTTCATATATACACTCCTAGAAGTGCTTCTTAAGGCACGGAAAGTGTGTCTTGTTCACGTATGAAACGAGATGCTCAAGATTATGAATCCTGCTGGGGCTTGGAACCTACGCTGCGGTTGTGTTTGCTTGTTACGAAAAAGAAACAGAAAACTCATAGTATTCAATTATACTGCTTGCTTTTTTTACGTGGCGTTGAATTTAAACGCGGCGGACCTAAACAAACATTTGACTAATACCAGTATTGTAGTGTTGGTATGTAATCAAGATGGCTGATGTCCACCTTCTACTATTCTACACTCCCTTGATGTTAATGCCACAGTATTTATTATTAAACACATTTAATCATTAATATTGCAAATGCAATAGTGAATTGTTTATTTACAGGCAACTGTTTGCTTTCCTCATTTATCATACTGTTATTTGACCTCCATGACTATTTATTTACGAATTAAAATAAATTATTTTCATTCGTACTAGATTTCAGTGTATAAGATAAATTGCTATTAACAAAGGCATGAATAATGTTCCGAGAATAAAAGTTCTCAAGTTCCCATAGCACTTCACAACATCCACGAGAACCGAAACCCTTAAAAATGTAACTTTTAATTCAGGAACGTCTTGTTTACTTAATAGCTTGAAGATTGACAGGCCAACATTTTTGGAGTGCTTTTTTATGCACAGAACGCGATGATTCAGTGTTTCTTAATATGTTGAATGATTTTTTATGCATAGCATGTTTGTATAAATAAATAAACATGCCCAACACGACGATAATTTCAGGACACGAATATTTCGTTTAGAAACCCTCAAGCTTGTCAACTAAATAAACGTCGACTTATCGCAATATCGTCATAGGTTTCGTCGTTTTTACGTGATAACTGCCAGCGATAAACCGTCTGGCTTCTTTCGTTTCACTTCCTTTTGAAAGCAAATCGAACATGTTCGTCTTGAAAGATAGGCGTCGCAGATAAGATGATGGTCGCCCGTACGAGCGACCGAGACCGGTGCGTGGGCAAAGTGGGTAAAATATGCCAATATGAATGGTTGATGGTCTGGTCGTTCGGCCGGTGTCTAGGCTGGAGACACCAGGGACACTTCGCTTCATGGTGGCAAATAGTTTCTCTTACTTTAGGTCGTACACGCTGGGTGATTTATTGTGTTGTGGGGAACACCAAGCATGATTCAGAAATGCACATATCGACTTCGGCGAGAAGGAAACGCAGCGAACTAAATTTAGTCCAGTTTCTCCCATACTAAACTTAACTCGAACGACCGCACATAAACGAACGCATCAGCAGCGACATTCGTTCAAATGGCTCGAACATCACTCCAAACTATTATAATACAAATAAAAATCCGAGCCTTTTGACTGCTCGTAAATATTAAAACATTTATTTGATTTGATGCGTTCGCTTGGGCTTTTAATGCTTTCGTAGCTAGATGTAAATCCAGCGTCGACGTACATTGGTGCAGTAATCATAACCTCACATGGGCTTAAATTTAACCTTGTTGGTCTTTACGACTGGGCGATATTTTACCTTCGCCGACCTCTGCTAACCCGCGAGCGCCAACGGTGGTGCAGTATTGGCATGACTATGGACGTCGTGTTTGTATTCCACGGGCGACTTGTTCTTCTACATGTCCATGCAGAGCGCGTATAAAGTATTTCCAGCACGTCGCATGTCGCCCCGGCGCGGCGTCGTCGTCGTCGCCATGCTCAACGCAAACACACACGGCAGTCATCAATCATTTATTTATTATTATCTAACTGCGACCCAGCATCTCGCGCCTTTGTCCCAACAACGCTTCTTCGGAACACGCCATTTCTGAATCTGATACCGGCAGCACCAACAGGAACCAGCGCCACCAGACAGCCACAACGACCACATACACTTAATGCACAGCAGTCGCCATTATCGGAGTGAATTTCCAGAGACCGAAATAGATAGGATATTGTTTTGACCTCCGCCGGCATTAATCTTTCCGGCGAAGGTAATTTATCATCGCAACAGGCCCCGTAATTGAATAATCGTATAAAGCCTCGAAAATGATTGCATTACGATTGCACTTTAGTCACAATATTTTTGGAAACTGTATGGCAATGCCATCGGCAAACAATGCACAATAGAGCTCGGAGAAATTTGCGCCGCGTCTAAGGAGCTTTTCATACTTTCATAGGCCCGATGAGCGCACAATGGCTGTGCTCGCGCGCACACACCTCAAAAGCCTCCAAAGTGACACATCGGAGGCTGGCAACTGTAATCCGATTTGCGAACCAGCGAGTGTGCCAGTTGCATACGGTTGCACACCTCCGCCTCTTAAGATGTGGAACAATGCGCAAAGTAAACCGTACGACCGCAAAACGTATTACAAGGACCTAAATTACAGGTAAACGATTTACCGCGGCCGTAATTCGAAATTTACTTGTCACGTCAAAACAAGCCATCACCGGGCAGGTAAGCAGGTACGCAGTGTCACGCAAGATGGAGATATTTATTGTAATCCGATTATCAATAATGGAATGCATATGCACATGGCAGAGGCTTAGGACTGGAGGCGTTGAACTGGGATTTAAAATGTGTCACTCCAAGCTAAAAGCTTCTACGGAGATCTGGACGAATTGATTTTCAATCTGAATTTAATATCAAAAATGTGTTTTATATCAAACAAGCTGACTTCACAAACTATGTACGCCTTCACATAAATATATGTTTTAATACAAATTATCCTGGCATCATCAAACACAATTCTAACAACAATATAATTATAAAAACTAGTCGATATGTCCTTAAGTTATTATAGATCCTACATACACAACTATCATCATTTTCATATTTTTTAATATTTTAATACATATGACGAATAATCTTTTAGTATATACAAATCTAACAATGAAAGAATTGTCAAAACCGGTCTAGCCGTTCTGGAGTTATATAAGTTGTTCCAATATTCCAATGTACCAATATAACTAAAATGGCTATTTCTATTAATTCCAATGATTCGATTGGTTTACCAATTTTGCCATCATTAATTACGTTCGACGCTGAAAAAACTATTAACCCAGTCGAATTAAACCATTAACAAAAAGGAAAATTAAGTGTGTGGCCCCCACAGCTACCAGTCGTATGTTACAATTGCAGCCAATATACCAGCGCCCGTAGCAAACGAAGAAAACCTAAATTGATTTAATTAAAACGCCTGATGCATTTCGTCCCTGCACACGACATGGGCATAACAGCGCGAGCCGAGTTTCTGCTATCCGTTTCATTCGCGCAGTTTCAACCCAAGCGCACAATAAGATAAATCACAATTAAGCAGTGTGTTGCTGTATCCACAACGGCGTACTTTTCTTCTTTCGACCTATATACAACCATAGAGATGCGAGCGCTACATTTCGGTTACATTGTCAACAACACTCGCGCGAATGCGCTTTTCGTGGTTTGGAAGCTTGCCCTCTGCATTGTTTTCCTGTTTTTTCCTCGACGCACGTCGGAAATTTGTTCCCATCTGATTATCTGACTCTTACACTTGGTAAAGTTGTATTTGTGTGCAGCCGCGTGCTTTGTTTGCTCGCTGGCTTTTCCAGGTCAACACCGGATGTCTGTCTCGGGTGCGATTAAACCCAAATCGTTCTCGCGGGTTTTAAATAAGCATCAAGATCAAGTCGTAAAGAAAACGGGGCAGCCAAATGTGCGGCGCACGGATTTAATATGACACGAGCAAATGGAATTATATGCGTATTAAAGTTGCAATCAGTTCTAATTTCGGACGCACGTTGGTTATCCTTGCTTGTATGAATGCGGTCTCATTAATAAATATCTAAGATAAGAGGATCAGCTTATGGTTCGCACTGAAGGGTTTCGTCCTTTTATCTACTTTTGTAAGCAGGTGACCTTTTCGGATTTGCTTCTAAGAACATTTCGTTTTTCTATCAAAAAGCCACAGAACCTGGAAAGACGCATGACAAGATCTGGAAGATTGAATAGACTTCGATTTTATCATAATATAATGTCCCCAAGCTCAGCATCGTGCAACCCCTGTCAGTGCAGTACAAATTCCAAAAAACGAGAAAATTGATGACTTCTTTCGTCCACATGAGCCTCGCATATTCTCTCAAATAGACCCAAAGCTGAATGCGCTCGCGAGCGAATGCAAGAGGCGAGGCGCCTCTTTTAGAAGCCAACTCTATTCGAAGATGTAATGGGGCTCTACAGGATGACGTTGACAAAGCGACCAGAACGACGGAAATTAAGACGAATTAGTCTGCGATGCTCGTTTGCAATGGCGTCGACTTTAGGCCTAACAAGATGCACGCTGCGAGACTGCACTCGAACCTATCCGCGTCGAAGGCACACGTCGCAACACCAACTTGTGGAAAACGTGTATTTAATAGTCAAACCAACGATGATTTGGATGGGAGGAAATTCTCGGATGTTTCGGATGATTTCCGAACGTAAATGATGCATGAAAATGATGTTAACACTTTCGAATCACCTTTTAATCAGCCTACACCTGCATAGAAAGAAAAAATAATTAACAATTAGTATATCAATTTAGGGTTATTTGGGTAAAACATCCCCAAAACACATGTTCGATCGGAATTTGTGATTGTGGAACCAACGAATTGTAATAGAAGTTGTCTAGCTATAAACTAGCAAGGATGGGTCACCGACATTAAATTCCAGAGCGGACGTAACGAATGTCAACCGCTTGTAGAATTGAAAGCGATTCTAAATCAAATGGCAAACCGAAAAAGTTCACTCAACTACGATCGGAACAACGATTTGAAGATAGATAAAGGGACCGGCACCAAATTCCAATTAAAACTACGGCTACCAACCCCTCGGCGCCATCGTTTTCATTAAATCGCTTCAATGTGGAATATGTAAATGTCACCTCGGGTCTTTCTGTCATTTATAGTTGCGGTAGCGCCCGGTGTTGAAAAAGTGGGCGCGTTAAGCCATCCCGATTTGGAATATATCTATTTTAAGCAGTAATTATTTGTGTTGGCAGGCGTGCAATGTCAAACAAAAAAATATGCAAAAATGCTGCCTATACCCACATATCAACTTTCAAATTGAATTTTTTTTCCTATTTTACTTGCTGCGCGAAAAGTTATCAGCCGACGAGTTGAATGCAAAATTTTCGATCATTTCGTGCGCACATTTTGTGGCGGATCCAAATCTGGAGCTTGAAGCTTGCTCCTGCAGGAAGTGTGCCTGGAATACGAAAACATTACCCCAACCACTGTCTGAGGCATCGACGTTTCTGTTTTGGGCATTTGCAATGATTGCTAGTTTTCCCGCAACTT
>JAODGA020042905.1:0-10875 GCA_027574885.2 Drusilla canaliculata | reverse complement strand
GGCCCTGGACATTTTCCTGAATCTGTTTGTGAATTGTCGCTCAATTCAAATTCTTTATCTTCCAGCAAGTAATTTTTTAGATGATTTGTTTATGGTTAATACGTGCACCGGTAAGAGTACATCAATATAAATCACGTTTACGTCATTTACTCAGTAAAATGTATGACAAAATTTAATGGCCGATATATCGGTATCGGCCGATATCGGCTATGGGTATATCGGCATCGGCCGATATCGGTATCGGCCACAAAAAAATCATATTGGTCGATCCCTAGTTTACACCTAATTCTCTTTTCACACAATTTTCTTACACGAACTTTTTGGGAACGCATCTATCGTGTAAAAGGAGAATTAGATGTATATGCAATATTACGCCAATTTAAACTTATTTAAATAGATAATGAATTACTCAACCGTTAATAGTAGTATTTAACGTTAACAGTCAGATCTACTACAAAATAAATTTCAAATGTTAAACTTAATTATTAATATTTGTTTAATTATTATTTAATATTTACTAAATGATAGAATATTTCTATACATTTATCTTTATTTGTTTTAATAAATATATCTTATCTAATAAAAAAACCTGAGTAACCGTAAAACATCTTTTACTTAAGTTGGTATAAATGTAATTATTATCAATTGCTTACATGCGTTTTCTCTTTTACCAGTTTAAATATTGTAAAAGAATCTACGCATAATATTTGAACAATGTCAAATGCCATTTTATTGCAATAAAATTTACGATTCGCAGTTCATTCGCGTCTGTCGCAAATATCAGTGCCCCCACTGTGGCTGATAACACAGCGCGTGATAAATTGCAGCGGCGCTGCTGCTCGTCGTTGTTTATTTATTAATTAGCGCACAAGTTTAATTAGCGGAAAATTTATTTTTTTCCATGCTGCAGCGAATACATCGCATCTCTTGTTATTGTCGGCGGTTGTCTGCGTTGTGTCGGCGCAGTGCGAGGAAGTTGAACCCGAAGCAAAATACACACATTCACACGCCCGCAGCCATCACACATGCGCGCAAACGCATGCTGCGCGGATGCACAACAATAAATGCAAATTGTAATCAACAACGAGATATAGGCGGCAAAACAAGAGAAACAAATGACGGCTTGTAAATAACCTGTGCTGTGTGCAACAAGAGAAAATCGCCCGGGCGCAAAACAAAAGTCGAATACTTAGCGAAACTTGCAACGCAAAACAAGCGCACGTTTGCCGTGGCGGCATTTGGAGAGATTTCAAGTAATTTCGGGTTATTTTTAGAAGAGTCGCGCGACGACCCTTTGCTTTTGTTTTATATGCTTAGAAAATAAAGTACATGCTGTATATACTGATGAACATTTAAATTTCTGTTTAATCTATTACATTTTTAACATATAATAAAGTTTTTCATGATAAATCAACTTTCCTTTGTTTCATTGTCAAAATTAACCAAATTGTGTTAACTCCCAGTTAAAACAAGTCAATAAACGATGCAATAACGCCTACATAGTTTAACTGATGGCCTCTAAACATCCAAAACAAGACAAAATAAATGTTACTATCTCCCTAGTAGGAATATTATCGATATTTTCCTGTTGATGTGCAACCATAATCACAGTTCGTATGACTTTGAACGATACAGAAACTACCCGACAGTCTGCTACGACTACACTAACTTTGTTCAAAAACTTCGTAGGTGAACGGTAAGCCTGCCTTAATTCTTAACTTAACAGATAATTAATGTACAGTTCTTAAAAGCTTCTCGGAGTAATGTGACCTTTCTGACGATTCAGGAGAGAAAAAAACGATGAACACAACTCAATCAGTAAACATTTCGCTCCGTGTTTTGTTGTTACTCACTCCGCTCGTAATTTCAAGCAGACGTCGCATCGCCGTCGTTCTTTACCTCGTTAGTTGCGTAATGTAATATGTTCTTCACATTGAAAAACTTGTCAATAAGGACTTAAATCATGGTTGGTCAAATTAATTTTAAGTCCCAATTATATATTAAATTTATTCAATAACTGTTATTAAATAGGTGCATGTCGATTTCCCAAAAAAACAAACAGTCTACCTTACACAACTATTTTAGCCTCCTTCGACAGCTTACAATATCTGAGCTGTAATTTTCCGCAGGTTAAATTTTGGCATTTCTTTATAAACATATTCTGTTTTTTTAATATTAGCAATATTTTATATTTGTAGTCAATTTAATATATATATTCAACATGCCTTTAATGCCCCCTAGAGGGCGTAGGCGTATATGTAACTTTCACCTGCCTTACCAGTCTCGTTACGTGCTAAGTGCATATATGGTCTTTACGGCGATGGTTGCAAGCCAATCGCCCAACCCTCCTCCATATTCTGGACTCGGGTGCCGATATAAAGAGCCGGAGATTTATATCGGCGAGATTCGATCTCAGAAACTCTTGTGTGGAAAGCAGCGACGCTAACCACTGAGCCACTCCGGACTCGTCAATTTAATACATTATTCAATTAAATTTTCTATAATAAATGCTTGTGAACAAATTATTTTATAAACATGTATAACATCCAATTATATCAACAAATCAAATTATTATAACGAATTAAGTGAAGAAATAAGTCACCTGAACGGACAAAATAAATATTTTAACTTGTTTCTTTCAATATATATTATCTATCCTTCTTCTTTTCACTTGCATATAAGGCATTTTGTGATACATTAACAATACAAAACATGACATCAAAATCTACCTTGACTATCTTGCTATGGTAAAATAAACATTGCCATCTATCTTCTCTATATTCTTTATTTACAATAATATAAAAAACATACTGAATATTCTGATTATATTTCAAGTGTAATAGGATTAATAAGTTTACAATGTGCAAAGAAACAGTCGTTCTATCGACCATTACTTTTTAAATAAATAAATTTTATCAAATATACCTCTCCGTTCAGAAAGAGCATCATTACACTCGTATAATGAAACTCTTTTTAATTAGTAGTGAAGGTAGTACAAGTTACTACATTAAATCCCTACTATTGCTATTTAACTCGAAATTTAAATTTACATACAATAAAGTAAGTGATTGTACGTATAATCATTTTTAACCAATATCAGTAAACAACGATATTTAGATAACATCTCACATTTTTTACTAATTTGATTTAATATACAGATTAAATTTTATCAGATATTATTCTATTTTTCTATGTAGATAATAAACCAATATTCCTACTAATTTTCTATATCCTTATAATCATCAACACCTTTTCCCAATCTAAACCTATCTTCCCATTAAACTTTTTCTGACCATATTCTATTCGACTATATTTCAAACTTGAGAATAATATATGTAAAAACTTACAGATTGCATTGTAATAATTTTTCAATACATAACTATAAGAGTGATCAACAATTACCACGTCTTATTTACGTTCTTTCCATTGAATGAATACACCACTACACTGTTAATGGTATAGTTATAATGTAAGTAAATCAATACTATACTATTTATTTTTAATTGCCAGTTGATTATTGCTTATTTATACATCTACTTTGGTATATTTAAATTCTTTATTATCTACAAGATGACCCGGCAAACTGAGTCTCGCCACAAAACTAAAACAATGTTTAATTTCATTAAAACAAAGAACTAATTCTCCATATTCTCTTGAGTTCTCCGAGTTTTCACTCTGAATTTTCTATTTACTATTTTTCAAATTTTCCGGAAGATTTTCCCAAAATTTTTATACTTAGAAAGTTTCTTCTAGCAATTGTAAACAACTGAAAAAAATATTAATCAAATCGGTCCAGCCGTAATTAAATGATGCGCTTACATACATTTTTCACATCATTTTTTATACATTTTTTATTTTTGTATAAAATTTTATATTTCAAACATGAAAATATAACTAACCAAAAAAACTAATAAATTACATTTGAATTATTTTGTCTTACATGGCGATTAGACTCATCAATAATTATTATATATATGAGTCATATCATAGATCACATTGAAGCAAGAAACACAAATTTTAAAGCAAATATCTAAGAATGGAATATAACTAATTTACTAACTAATAAATTAAATTGCAACCATTTTAAAATAGTAATTAATATAATTGTATTTGATTCAAAAAATAAAACACTCATAAACCTAATAGAATTTAAATTCCATATTTTTTAAATATTCCAAATGCAAAAAATTTGGAAATGAACAAAGATACTGTCAAAATGAAACTCAAATGTAACGAACAATGAAACTTAAAACTGTTAAATCAGTTTATTTAGTGTGTATATTTTTAAGTAATCATTAGAAAAACGGATAATTACCTGCCGGTTAAATTTAAGAACTTTTTGTTACTAATTAATTGCCAAGTTCAATTAATAAAATTTATAATTGATACATTTGATATAATATTTGCTAAAGTTAAGTAAGATTAGAAGGTAGAGGTTATATATATTGCTAACAGTTAACCAACTGTTAAAATTTTACTACACATAAAATTTCTCCGCTTGTCGAATATTATTTTAACAATATAATATAACAGTCTGCTAAACTGCAATGTTAAGTATCGCACTCAGTATATATGAAAAATCCGCACCAGTGTGCAACAATACTACTAAAATTCAACATATGTAAACTTTGCCTTAACTCAGTAAAACAGTTGATAATTCAAATACGATTTAGAAGCAAATAATGAAATGACGA
Organism: Drusilla canaliculata; assembly: GCA_027574885.2. NCBI lineage: Eukaryota > Metazoa > Arthropoda > Insecta > Coleoptera > Staphylinidae > Drusilla > Drusilla canaliculata. The sequence continues at coordinate 6,181 of JAODGA020042905.1, read as the reverse complement.
CGCGCGCCGCCGCATATCGGTGTCCTTGGCGATCGGCAATTATCACAACTTACAAAATTCATTACCGCCAGTCGTAGCACATAATTGTTTAACTCAAAAATCCCACCAAATCGCACACATACCTACTGCGAGTGCGCTCGTGACGCGGCGCGTCATTTACAACCAACGTGCCCACAAATAAATCGAAAACAAAACAAGACCTATCCGCAAATAAATCAACTATCAATGCCGCCTCATACAATTGCAATAAACTGCATCACATATGCTGCAACAGAATGTGCCTTGTTTACCACATACAAATGTTAATGCACTTGATTGCATATAATGCGTCCCGAAATTATCATCATATGCATACTAACAATGTGTAGATTATGCATTACATCATTTATCGCAAGCAGTGTGTATGTATTGCAGGCGCAATTAAAAGGTAGTACGCGATGTAATTTTTATATTAGTGCAATTGTCTTGCACAATTTTTATATGTTTGTATATTAGCTGCATATTTGCTGAGTATGGTCATTAATCTTGGCGTAATTATGAAATGATTATGTGTATGCAAAGCAAATTGTGTTTGTGATGGTCGTTAAACTTTTTTCTTGTTTCCACTTTTTATGAAACTTCATTTTATGCTAACTGTTATTTTCCTTCAATTAGAAAATACATATATCTACGTAGATGTGAGTTTTAACATCAAATATAGAAAATAAAAGACAAAAATTAACTAACCGGAATATACAGAAATCATTTAACTATTTTAAATTCAGTTTGACTGAAAATGTATATTTTGTTAAAAAAGTGAAGAAATATTAAAAGTAGAAACATTCAAATAAACCCAACCAAAATCCAACTAAAATGAAAATTAATCGAGTATATACGCCATTCAACAACAATATAGTATTTTAAGTTATCTTAACTACCAGTTACTATTGACTATTAGTTAAAAGAACAAATCTTCAGCTGATTCTAACCAGACTTATGCAACCAGAATTTAAGCATTAATTAGTACACTCAATTTAATTTTAATCAAATCATTTTTGCTTAAATATGTTACAAATAGAAAAACGACAATTGTGCTTCTTATATTGGTTTAATCCATTAGTTCAGTAAATTCAGTTCACTTTAAAATTAAACATATATCCTCTTACTAATGTAAGATAGATAAAAATTTAAAGTGACTCGATTTAATACAAATTCAGATTTCAGACAAAAAACTGATTTTTTAGCATAGCGTGTAAAAACTTTGAAAATTTTAATAACATATAATTACGGAAGTTTTGAGTGCCAGATAATTTGAGATTCGCCAGTTAACCTCTTAGTTAGTTGCACTGTAACCTAACCTATCCTAAGCTAACCTCAGTCAATAAGACTAACAGCCGAACTGGTGGTATTCCGATGTATGGTTTAGCATATAATCAAAAAAGCAGAATGTACAGTATTCTTATTTTTTAAGATATGTAGAGAAGTGTACGAAGAGGAATAGGCGTCATGCAAATACCCGTTGCATAGCAGCAGTTGTCATTGCCTACACCACACCTATGCGTATACGCAGATATACTACTTGGAACTTGTTAAGAATATTTTTCTATTTCATACAGAATACATAAGAAAAAAATTAATACGGTTAAAACGTTTTCCAACTGGAAATCAAGTCGTATCTCAATAAAAAAGAGATTATATATATTTAATATATATTTCTAATAACAAATTATCTGCAAATAATAGTATCAAATGGAAATAATAACAGTTAATCAAAAACTGAGAACAAAAATCGATATAATTAAAAGTTTGTTAAACGGCTAATAGAAGCAAAGAAGATGACAAAAAACAGAGTAAAATGGAAAAATTTTAAACTTATTATTAAATTAGAGTAAATTTTATGTTGTTATTAAAAATTATGTAAAAAATAATTGTAGTAAACCATGGGTGTATGGTTTACTACAGGCTACAGGCAAATCAAAATAGATCATAAATGAATAAAAACGGCTAAATGTCCAACAGTTTAAGAACTTTGTAAATAAATGTATGAGTGTTCATTTTAAATCTTGTGTATTTTGATAATTGTTTTTCATAATATCTTATTTTAAGTCTTTTAATATTTTATGTGGTATCTTAAAGTAACTTTGTCAGATAATAAAAACCTGATAATATTGCTAATAATCCCAATGAGCAGTGAATACATATCTCTTCAAAGTGTCTTTTCTATAATTTATGCTAATGTAGTGTATCTAAGTTATATCGATCAGTCCACCTAATTAGTTATCACACATTTTGTTCTATAATATTTAAATTGTTTTCAAATGAAGAATATTTCAGGACAACTTTTTGATAATTAACACATCATGAACCACACAAAAATCCTAGGAATATATTTGCTCCTAAATTTCAATACTTTCGAAATGTAAATTAAAAACTCAGTTAAACTTGTAATGTAATAAAATGACATAACATAGACTAAACAAACAAGCCGCTTCGAAAATTCACAATACGCTACAACACACACTATCGCGCATATAGCGTATTTGCGTGTCGGCAACTTATCGCCTTATCAGCGCGCCCGATAACGCATGCCCGGCGAAACAAACCTAACCAGCGCATAATCACCGAATAATATACACATACGAATGCCAACACATGCATACACACAGCATTATACGCTACACAAAACTACAAAGTGTTCAATTCACCTTTGATTGTGCCGGTTACGCTCGCTATTCGGGCGCATCCTCATTGCGATACAATCCTATCAACCTATCTCAGCGCTTATCGCATTATCCGATATATTGCGCCATATTAAAAGCCCATCAATTCCTCGCACACACACAAACAAGTATGCACAAAACGAAAACATTGCGAATAGTTGGCAACGCCGCATGCTTATGATTTGTTTACGACGCCACGCTGTCGTTTTGTGTGAATAAATGTGTATGTGCATTTGTGCGTGGTGTGTGTGCGCGGGTGTCAGCCATGATGTAAATGCAAATGATGTACACACATAGAGAGCTAAATAGATCTTACAATAATACATCACTGTGTGTGTGTGTGTGTGTATCACAAACAATTGCGAATCGCGCTACTGTATGGTTGACAACTAACCGGCTCCCTCGATGAGGTCAACATCAGCCTCAACCCGCACGACATTATGCAAGCGCATGTCGTACACACACACATAAAAAAATATTAGACTGCCCTAAGTGCGAGAAAATTTATAAACAAAAAAAACGTTTTGTTTGATGAAAACAAATTCAAGTACAAATTATCCTGATTTTCCAATACCGGTGCGTCCATCTGGCGACAAGCGCAAGAAGTGCCCCAGCAGGAATCTCTCACTGCAAGAAAAACAAATGCAAACGTCGCCGCGCGCAGGAACGCATCCTGTCGTGTTGCTCATGTTGTGCATGCACCGCGATATGTCGATTCCTCGCGAGAGACGCACCCGGGGCGACACACAACACGCACACGTACCTGCACACTCACACGGACAACTTGTTGCACTTGGCGTCCCCTCATATTTTTTTTTCGTATGTACGTTTTTTGTGCGTACGAAAACCGACGCAACCAGTTTCAGTTTGAGCGCAATGCAGACGCGATTAAATCAATTGCGATAATTACTCGCCGCGCAGGCAAGGCGCGCCCAGGCTTGGGAAAACAAAATTTTCGCGCAGCAGGATTTCGCTCGCACATGTGCTCTGGGGAGCGCATGCGCAGCATGGATGGCAGCAGTCAAAGGGGCAGCAAAATGTAGCATGTTATAAGATTGTAATACATACTTGACCTCCGCTGGCCTCCTGCGGTTGTGTTGCGCTCCCTGCAGCGCTGCGGCGCGAGAGAGACCGATCGACCTTCAATGTCAACACACATGCACATACACACACACAAGCACACAAATGCGTCGGCCGGCGAGCGTAAACAAACTTGACAACTGTACGTATGTGTATGTGGTGGAAACTCGCGGTCGCGAAGGCCACTTAGCAGGTTACGGTGACGCGCCGTCCACCATCGTATCGTCGAGCTGATGATCTTCCGGCAGCAAGGCGAGCCATTCGCATGCCGCCCCCGTGGTTGGTCCAGTTGCTGCTGCCACCACCCGCCTCCGGTAGTTGCACGTAATCCGCGTTGCGATGGTTACCGATAAACAAACTTGGCGCACGCGCAGCGCCGCGTGTGGTTGTGGTGGGAACTAATTCGAACACACTTTGTTTTTCGCGCGGGCGGGAAAGTTAGGTGCCGTTTGTCCACACGTGAGGGTGGTGTGGTTTGATTGGCGCAGCTTGTTGCTCACTTGTTTACTGTCTCGGTGGAGTATGCGAGCGTGACCGCGACGTGCCGCGACGTTATTGCACTACTGGCCGAGTGGCGCGGGCGCGCGCTCGCGACGGACAAGTGTGCGACTGATACCGCGTCCCCTTCCTCGGGCCCCGCGCCTGACGTCAGATAAGTATCGATTCCCTCGTCGCCGCCGCTGCCGCCTTCCCCACCGAGCCTCATCGTCGCAGCTGATAACAGGTTCATTATCAAGTCGAGAAGTCGGCGCGCCGGTCACGCAGCACTCGCAGCAGCATCATCGGCCGGAGCAGCGGTTGGCGCACACCTTCGGCCGTGGCGCTCGCTTGTCCGCTTGTGGAGACAGCCTGTAGATGCGGCGAAAAACAATTGACATTTCCACGCGGCGAGCGCGCGATGCATTCGTAACAATAAAATAATTGAGCCGCGAGACGGGTGTCGCGACCGCGCACTTCCCCGATTGGGTGATGTCATTTGCTTCCAGCCACGATGACATCACGCTCGCGTTCGCTCTCTCTGGCTGCCGGTGTTGCGCCGCCGCCGTTGAGGATGGCAATCGCGATCGACCTTGATTGCTGCCACCGCACGCGTGTATGCGCTCATTGCAGAGCGACAGACACAAGAAGTGCATGAACGCAAAACGCGTGCATATTTGTGCGCCGCGCTGTGCGTGTGCATGACGCGCGTCTGCACTTGCACTCGTTTTACTCCTCTTCGCCTAATTACTCTGCGTTTTTTTCAAGCCGCCAGCGCGCAGTTGTTGATCCTGTTTGTTGTTGCTTTCTTTTTATTCGTAAATTGTCTACCACGCCCTCGTCACCATCGACACTGCGCTTTGATGACTTGATATTTTCATCAACTACGCAATGAATTGAAAGTTTTGCGCTTGCTGCAGTGTACATGTAGACATTGAATGGTTTGAAGCCATTCAAACTAGCATAACTAACATATTATTAGTCAGCTGACTATTGTGATAAAGGAAAGCAGTAAATTAAGTTTGTAAACAACTTGAACAAGTTGCGTGTTACAAATATGTTGATTTGACTTAGGCATCACGCAAAACAATATTCAGTATGTTACTTCATAGTTCATTGATAATTATTACATTATTTATAATATGCGTCACTTCGTAAGTCTAAGCATAACGTCATTTTATTCATGAAACATTACTAAATTAAAACGTCTTTAAACGTTTTATATAGTCGAAACGAAATGATTTATGATATTATTGTTCACACTTAACGCAATATTTTAGTAGGATTAAGTTTTGCAAAACAGTCTCTTCGCGGGGATTAACTTAAAGGACAGTGGTCACATTGTTACTATTGTTACTATAGATATTTTCAAGTTCAATTGAAGTTAAACTAATAAGGGTCTTTAACCTTTGTTTACCGATTTGCTAATGACGCACTAATTAACGAGTGTCCTAGTGCTATCACATTTGCAATGGTTTTTTTCTTCAACGATATTATGTCATTTCTCAAATTATTGTCGAATTTGAGTCATACCCTTTTGGTAACATTACAGACGTTCTGTTGGGTCAAAAGTGAGATGATTTGTCTAGTAAACTACAATAATGAACTGCAGCATGCGAATGGAAACTTGGGTTTCGCATCCGTAATTTGGTAGCGCGAATTTCATTCTATTTCCTTTGCTCGCAAGCAAATGCTTATTGTCTAGAAAAACCCTTTGAAGTGAACAGTTCAGGTAATTTTGATAATGCATCAAAACTCCGCTAATCGCACAAAATTATTGTCATATTACATTTTGATACATTATATACATTTTGTGGAGTAAAAAATATAAACACAATGAGTTATAGTTATTAAGTTTATTATTAATTTTACCTGTTTCTTAGTACATTAGTTGTCCTTGCTTATTCTCACTGCTCATCATTAAA
>JAODGA020042899.1:0-10366 GCA_027574885.2 Drusilla canaliculata | reverse complement strand
AGTTGATGCATGCAATACTTTAAAAATCAAATATGAAGCAAACAGCAAAGCAATCAAATGTTTTTATCATCTTTTATCATATTGTTTTGAATTTCAATGTGCACATTTTGAGTACTTGGTTACTAATTTTATTCAAGTTAGGAGTATATTGGGTTGCATGTAAAGAATATTCGTATGCATTTCATTGAAATTTGGTAAAGTTGACAAGTAAGCATAGAGATATCAAGCTGACAACCCGGTATACTCTACGTTGTGTCAAATGATCTATCGGACGAGTTAAGCAAGAAAACGTTGTTCACAACTCTATCATTAAACATTTGCACTTTGCTCCGTGATTTATAGTACTTGTTTTGCTCGTACTCCAAACACACGTTACTAGTGCAAATCTTTTCCTGGCTTGTTGCGTAAAGTACTATAAGTAACCGATCTCTATCGTTTATCATCTTTATCGTCATCAACTATTGTCAACAGAATGCGGTCTAAAATTTAGTATGGTTTTACTTTTGAACACTAGGTAAAAGCACTTTATAAGCACTAGGTGCATTAATAATAAAATCTATAATTATTTAGTTTGGTATTATTTTTATTAAAAAATACTATTAAACTTTAGAAAAATTTTAAAAGGTGTTGAGCTACGGTTTGTCCTAATATACACAATTATATGATACATTTTATTTTTATATCAGTAGCATGCCTAGAACTATTGTCCTACATCTTAACATACACAAACCATATTACTTCTATACAAACTATTTCTACACTTTATGTTTAAAGTATTGGCTATAACCAAATAAAAAAGAAGAGGCCCTTCCGACTCTATAAAAGCTAAAACAGAAAGCTATGCTCTTTTGACATTTTTAGAAGAATAGAAAAGAGACTTTCTGTCAACCTGTAGCACTACATAGCAAATCCATCTAAATATTATAAAATTAAGAAAGATCAGGAGCTTCTTTGACAGCTTATAACACTATACAGGTGCTCTTTCAACATATTTTAACAAAAGAGCAATCACTTCTTCCGCCCGACCATAACACTACATTAGACATCTTTCGATACATTTTAGAAAAAAATTGCATTTTTGACAGCCTGTTGCACAATGTCGAAGATTTTTCAACATATTTTAGAGAGAAAAGCGCTATTCCGACAGCCTGCAACACATTATAAAAGCTCTTTTTTCACACTTTAGTAAAAAAGAGTTTCTTCAACAACCTGTAGCACTGTAAAGTAGGTGTTTTGATACACTTTAGAGAAGAAGCTGCTTTGCCGATAGCCTGTATCACACAATACCAGCTTTTCCTACGCGCTTTAGTAAAAACTTGAGCTTTGCTCATAGCTTGAAACACTACATAAAAGCTCTTTCAACGTATTTTTGAAGAAGAAATAATAATTCACTGAAATTGAATAGTAACCTTTTAAAGTTAACCGACACCGACACCGAAAGGTAAAAAGTGGTTGTTTAATAATAATAATAAAGTTAACAAGGTGATTATTATTTTAACTATAACTAAACAGAAACAATACCGCCCCTGATTAATAAACGTAATAACAGTAAAAATTCATACCATAGCTATTGTGCAATCATAAACAAAAGTTACTGCATCAGTGACCTGCATAATTAAACCAAGAATGTAACGCAGTTGTTTCATTAATCAAAAACTAAACATGATAACAATGAGATTTTCATTTAACACATTACACCGCACAATGTGAAACATTTGTAAAAAAAACACATCAAATAAATTACGTTGAAAATTACATACACATAAAAATATAGCAATTTGTAGCAAAAGGACACATTTTTCATTAAACGCGCTCAAACGGCACAACTTTATGCAGTGCTTACCGGCAATTATCGACATAAACGCCAGTCCATGGTGGCGGCACACGAAAAAGAGTCGGAAGCGTTATTGTGATTGCCCGCTATCCACACACACGTTTGCTCGAATCAGCACGAGCAAAAAAAAAAAGAATTTATGACGACGCTTGCACTCGGCACTCTCTAGTCATTTTTCCTCGCATTTTGTCTGCGCCGTGTGCGAACGGTCGAGAATTTTGCATTTGCAAGTTTTACGTATGAATACAAACCGTGCGCGATAGTGCGCGCTAAAAAACACACAAACACACGATGCGCAGCAACGAGGGATTTCTGAATAATTGATTTTCAACGGTTTCACGCCATGCGAGCGATGACAATAAACTTGAGTTATGAATGGAAAATATTGAAGGTATTTATCGTCAATAAAGTCAATAACACATCCGCCAAGAATCATCATTTTTCATGTGATTATTGAAAATGCATCAGGATTTATTGCGTGGGATTTAGTTATATAAATGCACATTTAGTGTTTAATCGGTATTACAAAGGTATATGTAGTAAGGTATAAACTATATTGTAAGGCAGGTTATAACCTCAAATATAAGCTGGTTTATAGGTTAGGTAAGTTTAGGTTAAAAAATGTCATCATTTTCTTAAGATATAGTATCATTACTAATTCATTTTTAGTGCTCATTTATTTTAAATAGTTAATAAAGTTATACAACATATATTGAATGTGAGATAGCACAAAGCTTGTCAGGTCATCTAGTTTTAAAAACAATTTCTATTTTATGACTCTTTTTACAAAATTATGCATAAACAAAAACAAAGTTTAACCCTTCTTGTTTAGGACTAGGATTATCATTCTTATCACCAATAGTGTGGCGCAGGTAAAGGACAAGATTCAGTTATCTCAGTTATGTGTTTTTGTGTATCACGTGTGGTTGTGCAAATTTTGCGATTTCTAACGTTTATAAACAAATATACGCAGTAATATTTGTTTATTTTGTCAAGTTTGATCATCGTCGGAATCAAAACTAAATATATCTTTGAACTTATACTTGTTTGAAAATGTGTAATATAGTCATTTACTTTTTCTTACTCTAATTGCCTATAGTTTCATTGAAGAATGAGATAAATATGATATTTTTCGCATACCTCGTCCAAAAGTGAAGTATAACTCATCAATAAACAATGTAATAGAACCTACTTATGTTAACAAGTGACGATAAACATTCAAAACAAAGCAGAATAAAGTTCTTTTCACAGCTAACAAAGACTATTGCAGCGTTGTGGTTTGTTGAAATTTCCACAATTTTCGACGGTTCTCCATGAATTAGTTTTGATTTTTATCTAAAGGGAATGCGTGCGTTCACACCGAATTTTTGTTCCGTACGTCAGTCGCTAGTAGGCACATTGACGCTCTTATTCAAATACAAATAAACAAAAGCTACACCCAACGCAAGTTCGGTTTAAACGCTGCCTTATAGAAGAAACCCAATTGTCGGAGATACAACTATAAAATTAAAACATTAAACAACGATCAACAGTTATAACGAAAGATCAGCAACAGCCTCAAAAATTGTACATTTTTGTCCAAATTATGTGCGCAGTATGTACTTTGTATAATCTATATCCTTTAGCTTGTATCAAGTGATCTTAGGGACGAGTTAAGCGAAAAAAACGATGAGCACAACTTTGCCAATAAACATTTGCACTTAGCTCCGTTATTTATAGTACTCGCTTTGCTCGTACTCCAAACACACGTTGCTATTGCAAATCCTTTCCTGGGTGGTTGCGTAAAATACTAATTATAAAATACATGTGATTGTGGTTAATCCACATGGTATACGATAACCTGCTTGACATCAGGATGACGCAAACAAGTCCCGAAAGTGGCAGGCTCCACCAATCAATTCAACGCGCGTCCTCGTAAATTTTATTATCGCCGAGTTATATTAATTAAGGCGAGCGGGCGCGCAATTGTTCCGCGCGCGCTGCAGCTCCTTCGGCCGGCATCCTCGCGTATTAATTAAATCGCCGCCGCCGCCTCCAACAGTCGAATCCGAAAGCGAGCAGCACGAAGGTGGCCGCAGCAAACAGTTGGCGAAAGTTTGCACACGCGCTGACCATCGCACTACTAGAATTGAGCCATTTGAGCACTGCCCTACTGCTTGTAATTCTAGGCGCTTTGAAGCAAACCGGTGTCCGTGGTAGGGGTTAGAGTCATCGGCGACAGCGGGTGGTTTATTTGTATGAAAATTTGAACACCGTCACCATCAACGTGGGATAGAATAATTGTAGATGTCATAGTTTGCATTCTCAATTAGCAATTTCCGGAAAGACTGTGTGTTGCTGCAGCCTTCGTAGAGTCTTGATTCATCTTGATTCGTAGAGTCAATGCAGATGGCTATTGCCAGAGTACATGTATACCATGATCATTTTTGAAATTCACAGTTTAATTTCTCCAACATATGTTGCTTCTTCTGCTTCTTCTAAATAGAGTTGCTCCAGTTGTTATACAACTTTTTGTGAAGCAAATGGTCAATTTGGCTAGTCTACTCACAGTCTAATATTTTCAGTATGTTGCTTATGCTTCTTCTTTTTTTATTCTTTTTTAACGTAGGATTGCCCATGTTTCTAGACAACTTTTACCATTTAAAACATTATACCTTTTCTTCTTCTAAATAAAGCTCCTGTTGTTATGCAACTTCTTATAGGTCTCCTTAATTTGAACAGTCTGCTATCTCCAAAATTTATTAGTTGTTCTTTTTCTTCTAAATTAGGTAAGTACTGTTAGAATATAACGTCCTGCAAACCATATGTCTAACATTATTGCCATCTTTAGGTGGTCTGCGTATTGGGCAATTTGATTCACTTCAATGTATACAATCTCTAAATTTCAAAATGATGTACTAAACAAAGTTGCAAAATCGACATATAGAACGAAAAATTATTGTTAGCGTAATAGATATAAAACTGACAAACCCCAGTGTGATTTTTGAATTGGGGTAGCAGTGCAAATATTTGCCTATATGAATGTTTCAATACAGCGCAAGGTTATGCTTGCTCGACGCATTGAAAACGCTCGATCAAACACACGTTAGCTCGATGTGTACATACTTGAACCTTTTACGCATAGCAGGTAATTACCTGGATACCGCACCCGCAAGTCGATGTCATGTCATGTACGAAATTAAATTTTGATTGATGTCCTTTCGGTCCCCACATGTTTTATTTCATTGATTTAAGGCTAAATACTTTATTTTTTCAAAAATATGATAAGTTCCTCAAATTTGCAAGTCCACAAATTGATATTAAATTGTAACTATACCTAATTTTACCATTACAGGGTAGTTGTTTTCTTCAGTATTTAAGGAACTGTTGAGTTGTCTTTTGCTATGAGTGCAGTTGCTTGAGACTGCTATTAAAATTTGCTTAAATTGCAACTAGAATTGTTCAGGGTCATTACGCTTCTCCTAATATTTTGTTTTGTGGTGAGGTGTTAAGATAGTTTATCTAAGAGAACAGTTGCTCGATTGATAGTTGCTCAATTAGGTCAATTTCACTCGCATGTGGAAAAGTCACATCTCAAAGAGTTAATCGGTGCACATCGCAAAAATCGCAGCTAACTGGAGCTGCGCCAGCAATTCTCATCATCCGACCGCCTCCCAAGTGCGCCGCCTCACGTCTATTTTACGGCTCCAGCCGTATAGACGTCGAGCACAACGTACGAAGACATAAACGTGAGATTATAAGAAAAATATAACATTTTTGGAATGTCCGGCCGGGCTACAAGGTGCCGCCTCCGCAGATAGCCATTACTACTCGATAGTCCATTACAAGACGCCGCCGCCGCCACCATCGGCGCGCCGATCCCGCCGCCCGGTTACGCTTCAGTTGGCTTTGTTGCGATAGGCTGCGGCTACCTACACGCTGGCGACACAACGTCTTCACAAAGCCGACTGCCTAAAATGCCCCCCACTTCGCCCGGCTAGCGCATCGCGTAGGACAGTGGGAGGGAAAATATACGACGCTCGTAAAAGAGGCGCACGTTTCTCGTAAAATTGATAATCACAAGACGATTAAATGGGCCATTTCCGGCGAATTGCCTACTGCTGGCGGGCATTACGTTTGCCCGATTTTTCGGCCGCCGTTGCACTCACACCGCCGCGCCGCCCCCGTTATACTAGCACGCGCGCACAGCCATGGTATTGAATGTACGCACGGCAAATCCGCGTAATAAACTGTAAATCCTATTTATTTATGTTAGTTTTTTTACCTTTTTTCAATAACAGTCCATGCCCACCTTCACGCCAACCTTCTGACGCAAAATGCCCAATAAGAGTATTCAAAAATGCGGCACGCGCGAGACAATAAATTTAATAAATAGAAAAATGAAGCAATAAATTAAAACCCGAAAATAAAGATAAAAGTGAATAGAAAGCAGAGACGTAAAAATTTTTTACACAATAAAATTCATTTAATAAAAAACTTGAAATGTCAGCTACTTTTCGAGAAAAATACATTAAAATTTATTTTGCATACCTCTCCCAGATGTGAGGTATAACTCATTAATAAACAATGTAATACTGCCATTTACGTTAACAAGTGACGATAATCATCCAAACCATAGGAGAATAAAAGTTATTTTTAAAATAGTAAGGATAAGAATTACTGCGTTGTGGTTGTTTGAATAATCCACGATTCTTGACGATTCTTTACAAATTGATATTAATTATTATCGAAATGGAATGCGTGCGTTCACACCGAATTTTCGTTGCATACGTAAGTCGCTGGTAGGCGCTTTAAAGCTCTCATTCAAATACAAATAAACAACACGCACACCCAACGCAAGTTTGGTTTAAACGCTGCTATATAAAAAATACAATAGCGAACATGCAATTATAACCTTAAAACATCAAACAGGTATAACAAAATGTCAACAACAGCCTTTAAAATTGTAAATTTTTATTTACAATATGTAACGCAGTCCGTTCTTTGTATAATTTATATACTCTAGCTCAAAAACACGTTGTTGTCATATTTAAAATCTTCATCTTGTTTTTTTTTTAAATTGTTTACATATTAGCGATCATTGAACTCTACACTCTTACTAACGTGTATGGCGTGCTGCCGGAGTAGCGCATGCTGACAGTAGTGAAGTGGGAGGTAGCAAGAGACTTCTACCGTCAGCCGAACGCGCATGCGCGTGAACCGGAGCGGAATGTAAAATATTACATTTAGTATCCCTAACCCGTTAATTAGTTTCACTTGCGTCGAAGCGAAAAATACAGATAAAGTGCTTTAAATTTGTAGCAAAATCTCGATAAGAATTAGCTTCCCTCGTGGAATTAGGGGTGTTTGCAAGTGTATCACTAGCACACCACCTCCTGAAATGAAATTGGAGTGAAATCCGCTCGGCAGCGACGTCTCCGAACAAAAAATAACAGTTCCACACGCTCCACACGTAAGCGACGGTAATAAATTTTTAAGAGGGGGCGGCGGCGGTGCGCCTGCTGCTCGCCGCGGCGGCAACGGAAACAATCGCGCGCGGCAGATGCGCATCGCGCGGCAATTCGCCGATTGTTTTACATGGCGCTCGATGTAGTTAATGGGATTTTTCGTGCACGCGTCGTGTGCATTTTGCCGCCGAGGAGAGGACGGGGGGGCGGCGGCAGCGAGGGGTATGTGCTGAATGCGCTAGGCCATGCTGGCTTCAGAGACCAGAAAAAAAAACGCGACCGCACACACATATTCGCCGCTCCTGTGACAACCGCGGCCGATTTAATTTAAATGAGTGCGCCGCCAACATGACTAAGCATGTCGCGTTGTGGCGGCCGACTAGTTTCATATATCACTGCCCCCGGCACGCGCTTAATGAGATCGCAATTACTGGCACGCCGAGAATGTTTGCCACCGCCGGCGCCGCGTGCGCACGTGGATCTAAACGCATTGGCATTTTTGTTGTGCATTACGGTGAATTCAGCGGCACACCAACAATCGCGCCGCATTGCATTTAACGAAATGATGAGTAAACTGTGCATGAAACTGCATGCAGTAGCGCTAATTGGGCGTTGGCAAAAGTTGGAAAATCGAACTTTATGAACATAGAAACAATGACTCAGTTGAAACCAAATCACCTGATTTAATGTTACTAGTCTTCTAATATCTCTGCTTCTAATATCTCTAATTTAGAATATTAACAATGCTGTAAAATCAAAAGGCAAAAACAAATCCAACAAAAAGTTATTCATAAAATTTGCTCCAGCCATTCTTGGGTTACGAAAGGTGTAAGAAACACATCTTCATAGTTTTGCCCTTGTGTCAATTAAAGGTAGGGAAAAGCGGTAAGAGCTCCAGCACACCAACAGCAGCTATTTGAATTAGGCAACTGACGCCATTTATATTAGAATGTAAACACGTTCATCCCTGAGTCGTGTAAGTAAAGATTTCTATTCTTGGTATTTTTTGGCATATCTCGCAAACTTGAGTAATTAGCATTCCGTTTTTGGTGTTTTAATATAAACAAATATTTAATATCGGATATAATACGCAAAATCCGCTTATTTATTACATTTTATTTGATTGCATGACAACATTTGTTGCTAGGGCTAGATGATCCCTTTTTCTGAGGCATGTTGTTACCACTCTCTCTTCCACGTTGTTAGCAGAAATTTACTTTCATGTAAAGAATAGGTTTATTGTATAGAGTGCATTTTCTCAAATTATATATTTTACAGATCTTATAACCACCTGCCCCAAGTCGGGGTATGTTGTTACTTTTTGGTTTCAGGTATTGTTATATTGATTATCAATAAATGTTACAAATACAAATCAAAAAACTATCTTAATGTCACAGTTACACCTATAGCCCAATTGTAACATTGCAATACTAATGTTTAAGCTCACTTTTGCTAAAAAATATTGAAATTAATTAACAAACTAAACTTTTAGTCCCGCTTTCTTCTCCTTCAAATTTCTATCAATGTATGTAATATCTAATTAGTGCTGAAGCATATCCCCTCCACATATTGGCAGACCTGCATGCAAGTGCAAACGGCATGCTTGTGTCTTTCTTCATGTTTATCTTCACAAAATTCAAATAACAAGCACAACGCGCAACGTTTACCACCCCGTATAATCGGCATCGTAGGTTTTTTGTGAATTGATAGACAAAAACAAATAAAACTATAGTCCACGGCAATGCATCCCCTCCCCCACCTCGACAAATAAATATGCGAGATCTTAGCGTGCCGTTGAAATCTGCAATTACGTCATCGGACTGTTGAGAGCTCATTGACAATGTGTGGTCGTTCGAAATTTTGATCGTACGTACGATAATCGCAAACGAGCAATCTCTGCTATAAATTTGATAGTCTATGGTCACCATAAAGTAGGTTATGTACCATTAGTCTCCTTCTTGTTAAGATTAAGATGGAATAGCCAAGTGTTTAGCCCACCAGTAATTACAAGAAAATATAGATCATCCAACTATATAGCACTATTTACCACCGCGCCTCTAATTCCACCACCTCTTGCTCAATAACAAATAATCACAGCATGTAAACACGCCATGCTACGTAATTAATGAATGCCGTGTATTGATACACGGCGGCCGTGTAGACAAGGGCGCCGATTTCATTCGGGTGAATGGTTGAACGTCGACCCGGGCCTGACCCGGCGGTGGCGTAGTGACAGCCGCCAGCGCAATAGGGGGGTTGGAGCTGGGGGTGGCAGGGGGTGAGGCGTCGTGGTTTTGTTCGTTTGTTTACAATCGCACGCGTGCGGAGCGGGGTCGTACATTCGTTTGCGCCTCGTTCTAGGACAGGCGTCGGTAAAACCGGCTCCACACATGCGCGTACATGCATGGAAGCGGGCGCACATCCGAGCTCAAAATTACCTGTACTAATTGAACGATATTTGCTCAACTGCGTGCGCTTGCTGCAAGCTAGGCACACCTGCCGTTAATCCGAAATCAAAATAAAACCATCAAAGAGGATATAAAAATATGAAAATAAATGAAGTTGTGTAATGTTACATAAATCGACTCATTTGCAAAATCTATTTTAATCTATTTCCGTGTCACTGTGCTCTACAAAGGAAATTATTTAAAACAGGAAACCACACATCACATTAGGGTAAATCTGATAAATAATAGTGTTTATTTTGCCTGTATTCATAATCGTTACTCTCCCATGCGTTGAGCATTGGTTTTCGGTTTATTTCTTAGTTTAACACGTTGTCTTTTACGATATTCTTTACAGGACTGGGCGTTCGTTTTTTGCATTATTTCGTATTTCACATTGAGTCCGCCCTTTGTTATTGGTAGATACACCATTGATAAAAATAAGCAATTATTCATTAAAAAAACGGAAGATATCTTTAAGTTATAAATAAATTAGAATGTCACTTATATTTAAAACAGGAAAACACACCCACACTCACCACATTGGGCTCAAAAGTGATAAATAAAACAGCGGGCTCTGTTCTGTTTCACACGTTGATCTGTGGAGTGGTTAGGTTAGGTTAGGTTAGGTTAGGTTAGAT
>JAODGA020042704.1:0-27608 GCA_027574885.2 Drusilla canaliculata | reverse complement strand
GTCGGCACAAATTCTGCAATTGCATGAGTTACGATCTTGACACACCAAAACTATGTCAATGTTACGTTGTATCAAAACAAAATGAAGCGTCGTTAAATGAGGTTTTTTTTTGCAGCACCCCCATTAGAAATACGCACGAGCCGCTACTGGTATTGTCTACTCCCATATATAATTTGACAATAAATTGCACAACATGTTTCGGTCTAACTATCTTCAGGTGCGATACAAAATACGAATAAAAATAATGTACAATCAACAAGTCCAAGAATAAAATATTAAAATACAAATGCCTTGCAGCTGCGCAATGAAGTTAAAATATCCAGTTCTTATGGAGACATTTTATGCTAGCTAATTTAAAATTTTGCGCTAAATTCTTAGGTCTAAAAATTGAGCTTTTAGGTAGAAATAGTTTCCTAGATATTTACACTCAAAGTTGCCTAAAGAAATTTTTTTGGTAAAAAGTTTGTACCCTTTGACTGGAACGATCTAGGAAAATGATCGTTTTCATATTTTTAATTCTTGACAGCGTTGAAGCACACGCTTGATATTGAAAACATAGATAATGAAAACAATGCGCTAATGTAATATATCGTTCATTTTATAAAATCAAACGGAACACACGACAACGTAAACACTTAGTTTGAATTCGTTCACATTATCGAGCTGCATTATCGAGAACTGCTGTATGTGAAAAAGCCGCACTTCCAGATAAAATATTCACAAACCGCTACTAGTATAAACTACAAAAAAAAACGGAACAACTTAACAATAAAACAATTTGTCTCTAATTCCAGGAGCTAAACAAGTATCTAATAATCCAGGAAACCAGTTTGAGACACCTTTAACTAATCTGATGCCTAATAATTAAAAAAGTATTATGAGTTACTGATATTAATTAAAGATAGGCCGGTCTCCAATATTTTTCAATTACAAATCAAACTAAACGTTTTCTAACTACACAAACTTGAATATGTACAAAACTTTGCAATAATTGTTGCGCCGGCGCAGGAAAATTTATTTCGAAACCAACGTTCTGAGGATTGCATAAAATTATAACCAAGAAATTTTGGTTCACTTCGACCCCATCTGGTGAAACTGTGGGAGAATTTCAAAACCCAAACACCTTCTATTTTATCCGGCTGTATGATATTTTAAACTTCAGACGCGAATATTCAGTCTGAGCATCACTACTTTAAATTGTAGACTAGCACGGAGATACACGTTCAGCACGTAATGTTCTCGAATTAACTTGGATAGTCATTGCGAGCAATCAAGGAACACTCAACAATTCGATCAACATGAGCAACCAGAAGGACGATGACAATGGTGAGTTGCCCCAAATAGTTTCCTCCCTTTGGTAACCATTGTTTCCAGGTTCATTTATACCTGCCTCACAACGCCCGGATGGCACCTGGCGCAAAGCACGTCGCGTCAAAGAGGGATATGTGCCGCAGGAGGAGGTTCCACTCTATGAGTCCAAGGGCAAGAAGTTCCTGAACAAGCAAACCAAAGCGGAACCAGTGCGCGTCAACGGCTACACCGCCCATCGAAGTATACCGGGTTTATTCATTCAGGACCCACCTCCAGCAACCACAACGACAACCACCACCAGCAAGAAGGAGAAGAAGAAACCTGCAACAAGCACAAATGAAGTGACTAAGGACATGAACAAGTTATCAATTAAGACTGAGGAGTGTGATGGTGGCAGTGGTGATGCAGGTGTTGATTCAGCTAAGAAACTGAAAAACCTCCGGAAGCGGCTGCGTGAGGTGGAGGCCCTTGAGGTGAAGATACGCAGTGGCAAGTTGGAGAAACCTGAACCTGATCAGCTCACAAAGGTCAACAGAAAGGCTGATCTTATATTACAGATCACTGAGCTGGAGAAGCTGGTGGAGTGAAAACCCCCACTTAATGTTCAGTATGATTGTGTCATAATTTTATTTGAAGAATCACCCCAATTACTAAAATTGATTGATATCTGCATTATTTATGTTTGTAGATACTTCTAGCAATTGTCAGGTAAGTTAAACCACATTTATTGAGGTTATTAAGCAATTCGATATGTTTTTACTGGTTGTGAGTCTGGGGACACAAACTAGTGTCTGTTTTTTTAATACAAATAACACAAATTTGAAATATTAACAAAGATATTTATAAATGTTTCCAATCAAAATCAATTGATAAAACTTGTTCTATATACTACAGAAAGGCGAATTTTAGCTATTCTTAAAATATTTATATTTTGTATTAAATTTTCCATGCCATATCATTTTTATGTTTAGGAATTTCTGAGTATGAGGTTTAGAAGAAATGGTGAAATGTTTGAATTTCACTGCTGTGGCTAGTAAGTTATAAGTTATTAGTAAGTTAGTAAGCTATGATAACTTAATTCAGTATTTATTGTTCATGTTTTCAATGTTTGCAAAAACCAAATCTCAATAAGTTCTAATGTTGTGTTGCCGATTTATGTATCATTTACGTTCTTGTGTTACGGCTTAGGAACATGTCGGGATAGATAAAATATCCTCTCTATCTACACTTAAATGTGCAAATGTTAAATTTTTAGGAAGCGATAATTTTAGGGATACAAGATATAACCTACTCATTTGAACATTAATGCCCTAACCTAATTTGACGCAACGCGAATCTAATTTTACCCAACTCAATTTAACCTACCCAACCTAATTGAACCTAACTTAACCCAATCTAATGTTTGATAGTCAATCAATGGTTATAAATTTACAATATCGTCAATTTATGACAAAAATAGCCAAAAAAAAAGTATACTTACATATAACATTGTTTTTAACATGAAATTTTAGAATAGGATGGTTGTTCAGTAACTTGGTAATGTTTGAATTAAGTATGGTTTACATTTACCGTTCATGTTTTCAATGTTTGGTTGCAAAAACAAAATTTCGATGTTTCAATGTTGTGTTACTGATTTCTGTATCATTTATGTTTTATTAGAACATTTTCTACTTTTGAGTTGCATGTGTATACAAGTAATACAATTATAATAGTATGTACACTCATTTCAATTTAATGCTAATGAAATAATTACAAAACAGTTCTGTCTTCAAGCTGTGACAGTGTAATTTCTTTAAAGTTAAACAGTTTAGAAAATGTATTATGAATGAAACATCATGCATGTAAGATTAATGAGTAATTACACAGATTTTGCATGAAAACGTAATGAAATAACTTATAAACCAATAATGCCTGCTTAGAAATCTAGACAACTATGTGCATCCTCGACAACATAACAATTGAACGTTTTCGAGAAAGGCGAGAAACTTTGTAAAGTCGCCTTAACGCGTATTGCAACAGGCGCATGTTCATCAAGCATCAGAATCTCTTTTGTCTCATCACCACTCAGCTCACACCACATCTAAAACACACCTGTTAAACACTATTCAATATGAACATGAATGACATTTACCCTGGCATAGCTCAGGAAGAATAATTCTTCTTTCATATCAGCTTGTAGATCGTTCGAATACTTCGATAAGAGAGCATAGTAACTTAAACGAATCCCTGTAAAATCCGCCAGATTTTCATTCAGTGTTGCAAAGTCGTTGGCAACAGGCGACAAAGATGCGGAACAATTTCGGCGCGCATTGAGAACATTAACATCGGACTGTGTTAATATCTGTTGATCTAAATTATCTAAAACGTGGCTGAATTCGTGTCCAATTAGCGCACCCACTGCACCGTAATTAGCGGCATTTGATTGGGAAATGTCGAAAAATGGCGGCTGAAGTATACCTAATGGAAGAACTAAAAATTTCAAAATGTTTAAAAGTCAAAACAAATTTCATGGAAAGTGCGTGTATTTAATTGTGGCACATACCAATTGCATTCTGTGATGGGCTGTAAAACGCATTCACTTCGAAAATACTCCCAGGCCATTGAATACTTTGATTCTGAGAAAGTTTACGCAATTCTTTCTCAAATTTCTTCGCTTTTAAGTGTATCAAGTTTTTAAAGTAACTCCATTCTGTTGTGTATTTCTCCTGCTGTGTATTTTCAGGATTTAATATTTCTAGCTTCGTATTTTCAACAGTTTTCAGAATATATTTCTTTGCCTTATTTGAAAGGGACTTATTACGCTGAATACGGGAGAGAAAAACATTCCGTATTTCATTCGCCATTGTTTTAACCTCGTGTATCAACTCAGTTTTGGGTTGTTTTGTCAAAATGTGAAAATACTCTTGAAGATTCCGAGAGCCGATGTATTTTAACGTTTCGTCAATGCATTCTCTCTCCCTTGAGATATCTGCAGTCACTCCGAGCAATTGTCGATCAACTTCGAAGCTCAGACGGCGAAATTCCGCGTTTACATTGCGTGATAACTCCTTTATTACAGTCCAGATTATATAATTCGCTATAAGTAATTTAAATGACTAATTTTATCAAGAAACATTTTATTAGACTATGTAATACTTACAAGTATGTTGCCAATGCATACTTTGGGTCATTTTTGTCACATAATCGAAGTAAGTTTCATCAAGATGGATTTCCTGCACATTTCGTGTGTCCCCGAGTAGAAAATGTAATATTATCTTGTCAAATTGATTAGAGTCTATTTTAAGTGGTTTGCTATGGGGAAGTTTGGAGAGTTTCACCTCGAAAGCGACGATTTCTTTGGCTCTTAATGCGAAATTTGCATGTTTTCTACGCTTGGAAGTTTCCTTATCATTGTATAGTAACAACAGCGAGTTTTCTATCCATTTTGTGTAGATTTTTAATTCGTGATGAAAACGTTCAGAGTGTCTTAGGAACATTTCAGGAAAGATAAAATCTCCTCTTTCTATCTGAAAATTTTAAAATGTGTAAATGTTACATTTTCGGGTAAATTTAATTTTAGGGCTAAAAGATATCAACTATTTGCACGTTACTAACCCAATCTAATTTTATCTAACACAATCTAATTCAATCTAACCCAACTCGAATTTAATTTTTTTGCCTACCTCCTTTAACTAGTTTAACTAGTGGTGGTAAACATTAAAAACTAGATAAAATTCCATTTAACTTTACTTGTGAGAATAAACACAGCAGTGTTGCGGTTGGTGGAATCGCCACGATTCTCAACGAATTTCTACGATTTTCAATTTGTATTGATTTTTTCCAAGCGACTTGCAAAGGGCAGTGTCCCATGAATGAATCGCACTGCACAACAATTCCGCCCCAATTCTAAAATTGCACACATTGATAATGAATGTGCACATTCTGAAAATATCCTCTGTGTGAAGTGATCTTTCGGATAAATTGAATAGTTCTGCCAGTAAAATTTGTGGTTCGCTTCGTTTTTAGTAGTACACACTTCGTTCGTACAAATCGTTATCTGACTCGTTGCTTAAAGTAGTATAACCCAACTCAACTTAACCTAATTCTGCCTAATATGGTTATAAATGCGTCAATAATGTCAATTTCTGACAGAAACAACCCCAAAACGTATACTTACATATAACATATTATGTTTAACATAAAATTTGAGAATAGGATGGATGTTCAGTAACTTAGTAACTTCAATAAGATGCATCAAGAAATCATATCGATTGTTTTTCGGTGAAGCGAGCTGAACGCCACCAAGTTTATTAACCAGAAATTGCAACTCTTTCGTGAAATCCGCAGCGTCGGAGACGCACGCGGCGTACATGCGTCGTTCGTCGGCGACGCCACTTGCAACACTCTCGTCCTCGAGTATCGTGCGCAGGTTGGTGGCGATGCGCTGCGCGGTGTCGGTGAACACGCTCCAGAAGGGCTCCGCGTGCGGCCTGCTCGCGTCGCGCGTCCAGCCGGCGCAGGCGTAGTCATAGAAGTCGCAAACTTCAACAAGCACACACAGACACGTGCCCGCCAGCAAAGTTGTTAGCGATCGCGTTGCCTCCAGGCGCGGACTTACTTACCCAGGTTCTCATTGAGGGTGGCGTGAATCGCGTGCAGCTGCAGTTGGAGCACGAGAATGATCGGCCATCGCCGCATGGTGGTGTCTGCCCGCGTCGCGTCGCGCGGAACTCTGCGTGTGAAAAATCGGAATACGTTTGCAAATGGTGTCGCGCCGCGCGGCGATTTGTCGCTCGCCGGAAGCGGGCCCCGGCGATAGCGATGAAGTGAGCGTTGTTGGTTTTTTTGTTGTTTTTATTATTATTATTTGCTGTACGTGAGTGACCGCCTACGCTGCGAGTCGCTCGCTCGCGCACACACGCTTATTGCCACCGGCTCTTCTTCCGCTGCGGGGGCGGCGCCTGGGGTTGTTGATCCGGCGGGTTGTCGCTGGAGGATGTGAACTGCGTCATGTACTGCGCCTTGAAGGCGGCCTTCATCGCTGAGAGCCGGTCGGAGGCGGGGCCGCGCTGCGATGATGAGGCCGCGGCGGCGGTGGCGCCTGCCGCTGGTGACGCTGACGAGGATGGCGCCCCAGGTGGTGGTGGTGGCCGGCGGTAGTCGTTCTTGCCGACCTTCTCGGTGAATCCCAAGCCGAGGCCTCCGACGTTTGCGCTCTGGTCTTTGTGCTTGTAGCTAAAAATGCGACAGAATGTCAAATTCTTTCAACTTGTCACGAAATTGATGATAATTCGAATTATCTCTAAATTACGGAAGTAGTCTAATTGGATTACAGCTGGAGTTAACTTATATTTGGTTAACCTAATCAAGTTCAACTTAATTCAGCGCAAAAAGATATAACCGAATTAATTTGACTCAACACAAGCTTACATCATCCAACCTAGTTCATTAAACCTAGCTGTATTATTCAATGCAATTTAATAAGCCAACCTAATTTATCTCAACCTTAATTTAACTCCATCTAATATAACGAAATCTTACTTAACCTAAGTTAACCCAGGGCAATTTTAACCGATTTAAAAATTTAAGTTGAAACGTTAATATTTAAACGAATTTAGCGTTGACTTTAGTTTTTCAACTGTTAAATCTAAATCTTGACATAAACGGCCATGTGGCTTTTCCATGTTTATATTTTCTAACGTTAATTTACACTAAACTTAAATTTTTAAATCAGTGACATAAACCCACCATTAATCTAATCCAACCTAATTTAACCTAACCCAACCTAATCTAACCCAACCTAATCTAACCTAACCCAACCTAATCTAACCCAACCTAACCTAACCCAACTTAATTTAATCTAACCTAACCCAACCTAATATAAACTACCCTAACCCAATCTAGTTTGACCTAACCCAACTCAACCTAATTTGACCTAACCCAACCTAATTTAACCTATCATAACCTAGTCCAACCTAAATTTCCCTATCCTAACCTAACCGTACCTAATTTAACCCATCATAACCCAATATAATCTAATATATTGTAACATAAATGTTGTCTTACCGTTGCTTCCTAAACCAACTGCTTTGCAACGCAAGATCCAAAACCTCCTGCGGCACCTCCTGATGCGCCGCCTCCAGATTGTTGACGATATGCCCCGCGAACTCCTTGTCCTTGTCGGTGAGCAGCGTATACGCGGTGCCGTGCGCACCCGCGCGTCCCGTCCGGCCCACGCGATGCGTGTGCGTGTCGATATCGCGCGCGATGTCGAAGTTCACCACCGTGCGAATGTGCGGAATGTCGAGGCCGCGGGCCGCCACATCGGTGGCGACCATGATCGCGCACTCCTGCTTCTTGAACGCCGTAATCACCTTGTTGCGATCCGCCTGATCCATGTCGCCGTGCAGCAGCAGACACTCGAACTCCTTCACGCGCAAATCGGCCGCCACCTGCTCGGCGTCCAGCTTCTTCGTGACGAAGATCAGCACCGACCCCGCCGACATCAGCTCGACCAGCATGCGGAAGAGCCACGCGCGCTTCGCGAGCGGATTCACCATCAGGAGCGCATGCTGCGTGACGTCGGCGCTCGCCTGGCCGGTGATGCCCTGCGAGATGCGCACCGGATTGCGCAGCGCGTCCTTGGCGAGCCGCTCGATCTTGCGGCGGAACGTCGCCGAGAAGAGCAGCGTCTGCCGGTCGGGGCGCACGTGGTTCACCACTGAGCGCACCTGCGGCTCGAAGCCCAGTTCGAACATCCGGTCCGCTTCGTCGAGCACGAGAAATGTCACGCGCGCCAAGTTCGTCGCACCGCCCTTCACGTGATCGATGATACGTCCCGGTGTTGCGACGACAATCTCGGCACCCTCTTTGAGCGCATTGCTCTGCTCCCACTTCGATCCGCCTCCGTACGCGCAGATCACTCGCAGGTCGTAGACGCGCGCAAAGCGGCGCGCTTCGTTGTAGATCTGCAGAGCTAACTCGCGCGTCGGGGCTAAAATCAACGCAATGGGTCCTTCCCCAGGTTGAACGGGACGTTGATCCGCAACGTGGATCAACAAAGGCCAAAGGAACGCTGCTGTTTTACCACTACCTAAAAATAAAAGTTTAATTGGGTTAGATTGTAGAAGATTAGGTTGGGTTAGGTTAAGTTAGAATTGATTACATTAAATTAAAACAGCTCAGATTAGGCTGAGTTAAACTAGATTTGATTGGGTTAGATTAAGTAGGATCAGGTTGGATTCGATTAAATTAGGCCGAATTAGAGTAGATTAGGTTGGGTTAGTTAGGTGAAGTTAGGTTGGGCTATGTTAAATTAGATTGATTTATGTGGAGTTAGTTTGGATTAGATTAAATTACAACAACTTAGATTAGATTACGTTGGGTTAGGTAGGTTTATATTAAGTTAGGTTAAACTAGGACGGGTTGGAGTAGATTAGGTTGGGTTAGGTTAAGTTAACATGGGTTAGGTTAAATTAGGTTAAGTAGGGTTAGGTTGGAGTTGATTAAGTTAGGTTAAATTAGGTTGAATTAAAGTAGGTTAGATTAGGTGAGACTAGGCTGGGTTAAACTAGGTAAGTTAGACTAAGCTAAATTATGTTGGGTTAGAATAGGTAGGGTCAAAGTGGATTAACTTGGGTTAGGTTAAATTAGAGCAGAATAGAGTAGATTAGGTTGGAGTAGATTAAGCTATGTTACTAAGTTTGACTTATGTTGGGTTCAGTTAAATTAGGATGGGGTTAGAATAGATTAGGTTAGGTTGGGTAAGATTAGGCTGGGATGGGTTAAATTTGTTTAAGTTAAATTATATTTAGTATGTTAATTAGGTTGGGTTGGCTTAGGTAAAGTCAAGTTACATTAGCTTAAATTAGAATGGGTTAGGGTAGATAGGGTGGAGGTTGAATTAGATTAGACTTGGTTAAGATAATTAAGGTTGGATTGTACATTAAGTTGTTTTGGATTAGATTAGGCTAGGTTAAACTAGGATGGATCAGACTATGAACATTCAAATAGGCTAAGAAATATCATTCAGATCTATATGATAGCAAAAAACACCACACTTCATTAAAATTATACCTAACCTGTCTGAGCAATTCCCAAAACATCTCGTCCTGACAACCCACATGGAACCGCCTGTGATTGAATCGGCGTTGGTGTAGTATACTCAGACTTAATAATACACTTCAGCAACTTCTCATCAAAATTAAAGTGAGCAAATGATACAACTGGCTTTGGTATCTGCTGCCCTGTGCAATGCAGATCCAGCTGTCTTTGCAGCTCCTTGGCCTTATTGTTGCTCAAAGTCAGGATTTCTTCATGCTCATCATAGAAATGCCTTCGGAAAGGCTGATACTCAATCTCACTATGATCAATGGGTGGTAGTGGATCTATAAAACGTTTCCGATCTGGCGGTATTGGATTCCCATCCTCATCATACTCAATGTCTGGATTATCTTCATCAACAGGAAGCATGCCAGCTGTTGGGTTCTCCTCCATGTATCTGTAGTATGACTCTTCATTATCTTCCTCTTCTAGATCATTTCTTACAACTTTGGGGGCGCGTGGCACATCTGCACCACTTGCTTCACGCTTCACCTGCTGCTCAATACCAGCCATGAATGCATCCAGTGGATCATCATCTTCATCATCATCATCATCTTCATCATTTTGTGGAACTGGAGGTTGCACATTTGTAGGACTACCAGGCGCTGGTATGTATGCCAGGTTGGATGTGTTGTCCTCTTCATCATCGTCAAAGTATCTGCAAGTGTATGGCTTTAGTGCATTTGCAACTACAACCGCAATAATCTGGTGGTACTCACTCATCTTCAGTAACAGCTCGCTTGCGATTATTGCCCCACGCCGCGCACAGCGACGTCTGGCTGATCGCCGTCATCGTCGAGTAGCCCTGCTTGCTGATGCCGGCGCTCGGCGGCGGCACCGCATTGTGGCTGGCGCGCGGCTTGTTGGCGTTGATGTTCGCGTAGTTGTAATTGAAGCTCATGTTGGTGTCTTGCGCGCTCGCACGCGCGCGCCGCTGGCTAGCCTACGCACGCGGCGCACATCAACTCACCGGGCCCAGTTTATGCTTATACAAACACCAGCTGGAGGCACAAACAGCGTGATACATTAGAGAGGCGAGCGTAAGTCGAGAGCACAGGCACACACACCGCCGTCGTCGTCGTCGCCGTAGATCAATTCTGCAGGATGTACAGCACGAGTTTGGTAAGTCTGCCCTTGATGACCTTCAAATTTGTTTTTGACAGATTTGATAGGCTGACGTTTATTAACGCTTCTTGTCGATTGTAAGCGAAAGATTTTAAAACAAACTACATCAAATTTCTAAATATAAATTGACAAAAGGTATATTAATACAAGTATTTATTGTTTAAGGTTGAGAAAAGTCGGTTTATTGGTATTTTAGCATTTTAATAGGAGTTTTAACTCAAAATTATAATGATTTTGGACGTCACGTGTTTGTACAGCTATACAACGTTAAACGAACAAACAAACCATTAAAATGTTTATAAAATTCTAATATATTTATTGTACATAGATAGAATTAATTGATCAAAGCTCTTATTACCCAAAAATGTTTTTATCCATAATGATAAATGCGTCATTTGTATTTGATTGTTCGTAAAACAATTTTGACAGAAGGCAATTTTGTTGCACGAACCCTACCGAACGTAAACGAAAGGTACAAATATAATGCATATAAATCATATAAACCCATATCTTGATGTTTTATAAAATATTTCTTATTAAAGGCAGTTTGTCTGTTTGTTCGTCGTTCAAGTTTAACTCCCGTGTCACTCACCATAGCTGTTTGAGCCTGCCTACACTTCTTTCCTCTCATGGCGAGTTGTCTTGTGCTATCTGTACTAGTTTGTTGTAATCCATCTACCTTCTGCTCTACCTTATTACTTCAATTTTCTGGGTTTTTGTTATTATAAATGTTATAATTGTCAAATTTATCAAGTAGGCTAAAATTTGTTTATTTTCATGAATTCAAATGGAAACATAGACTGCAGCGCCATCGCACCTGGCTTCTATAAAAATAATTCGATTTCCGTATTCCTTTAAACATCTTATAATATGAATTAATCTATGATATAAATATAGTTTTAGTAAATAAATATCATAAATATTTAAATAAACTAATAGTAATAATAATAGTTTATTGGTGCGTGTTTTAGATTGTGGTGGATAAAGCGTTGGTTGCGGTGGTGCGCGTGCGCGTCGCGGCACACATTCACCATTGGTCCGCCATTATTTTTGCTCGCGTATCACCGCGCTTCTTGTGTGCGCGCCGAGTTCGCCGTGTAGTTGAGGAACGGCGTGAGGTTTTGCTGCCGTTGCTGCTGTTCTTGCAGCGTCCTGTACGTTACACGCACGCTGACCGACGCACACACGCGCACGTAAACACGGCATATCATCGTGTGTCCTACAAGCAACCCTCCACCGAAGCATTGCCGCCGCCGCCAGCGCGATGAGCTACGGCCGCCCGCCGCCCCGCATCGAGGGCATGGTCTCGCTGAAGGTGGATAACCTCACATATCGCACGACGCCCGAGGACCTGCGGCGCGTGTTCGAGCGCTGCGGCGAGGTCGGCGACATCTACATACCGCGCGATCGCTTCACGCGTGAATCGCGTGGATTTGCGTTCGTTAGGTAAGCGATTTCAATCTCATTTTGCTACCTATAAATGCTGCGTTTTATTCCAACTACCACATGTTGGTATATATGCTATATATGATGCTATTTAGCGATAGTATTGTATATAGTAGCGCCGTGTCGGTTTGTTTGTAAATGCCTGTAATATGTGCAGATTCTACGATAAGAGGGACGCCGAGGATGCGCTCGACGCGATGGACGGCTACATGCTCGACGGGCGCGAGCTGCGCGTGCAGATGGCGCGCTACGGCCGGCCGACGTCGCCGCACCGGCGCTACGGCCGCAGCAGCCGGCGGCGTGGCGCGTCGCGCGATCGCTCGCGCTCCAGGTCGCGATCGCGTCGCCGAAGCCGGTCGCGCTCCTACCGCAAGCACTCGACCAGCCGCAGCCGGTCGCGCTCCGACAGCAAAAGCTCGCGCGGACGATCGCGCTCACGGTCGAAGAGCGCGAAGAGGAACAACGACTCCAAGTCGCGATCGAGGTCGAAATCCTAAAGTACGTACAGCTTATTTCATCCCCCAATGTCCGACATTTGCTTAGATTTGCTCCGCCTTAATGTCTAGCATCAACACAATAAAAACATGGCGGCTTGATTTGAAGCTATGGACGCATTTCTTAACATCCATAAAAATTCCGCACTCAGCTTTTAAGTGGTTTGCTATTGACGCATAGGAAAATTTCTTAATTTCGCAATATTCTATTTTCAACTTTATTGACTTTGAAATTGGTTTCATTTGCTCGTGGTTTGACTTTGTCTAGAATGTCTTAAAAAAATATATTTTTTAAACTTGAAACAAAATGATGATGGATTGGTTGTAGTGATAATAATTAGTCTTTCTTGCAATGGATATTGTGATATTTAGTCGGTTTCTTGTATTTTTTGTACTTGTTTTACCTCCAGTTTCACATTCCAATATCTAATTACTTTCCCGTTTTTTTTCTTCTTTTGTTTTCCCTTTTAAACCATACAGGTCTTTAATATCTAAATCTCAACTTTTGGTGGCTATATTACTTAGTTTTATAGTTTCTTAACATTTTCTAATGAATATATTAATACCTATTTGATAACTTTTTGTTTATGCATGAGGAAAATTGCAACAAACTTCATCATTAATTCAGCATCTTATGTTAACAACTTTGTACAATGTTTTCTGACCTGGTAGTATAAAATGACAGGTCATGTTTACATTTGACAGTAAAAATAGGTCTGTGACGGACTCTTATTTTTATCGTGTTGGTGACTACTAGAATACTTTACAACACATAATTTATCAAAATTGTCTTATTTACAATTTTTCTATAGTTTAAAGTATCTATAACCAAACTTCTGGGAAATCAAATTATTTTTCACAATAAACAATAAGTTTTTACGCCTTTTCTTTGGCAGTTTAATTACACTGACATTGACACGTAATTGCTTTCATATTCACTTAAGAGACAAGGCTAGCAAACTATTGTTAATCGTCTAGGTCCAACAAGTTTTTGGTATTACGTGTTGTTTATGTTTATGCATAATACTTATCATAGTTACATTCTCGATGGTAATAATTGAACCGTGGGTTGAAGCATAATACGGGTTTTAGTGTAAATTAGAGGTTAGTTCATTTTAAAATGTTATCTAAGAAATTATCAAACAGAATTCATCAAACTATAAAGCAGTAATTTTACTATTAAATTTACAAGGTTATGGTGTACCAAAATTTAAAGAGATATTTGGTTTTGTCATTGTTTCAATTCAACAACTCATGCAATCACATACAAAATTTTTTAATTGATTATTTTAAATCCGCTGAGTTTTGAGGTTTTTCTGAACTAAAATGAAGGATCTATTCAAATATGTTGGTTATCCTTTTACCCAGATTTTTATTAGTCCTCTTCTACAACAACATCTCCCAACAGGTGTATTCCATAATGTATCTTACCACAGCTATCATCTGATTTCTGAATACATGTCTTCTGAAATCTGCAATTTTTACCTTCCTTAACTTTTCTACTTCTTTATTTGCTCAGGACGAATACACTTGAAAATATTACCTAAATGTTATTAGTGTAAACGTGGAAACAATATTACGTAATAATGATTGCAATGTGTGTGTCTTTTAGGTATTCGTTGCGGAGAGGAGTTGCAAATGTCTCGGCGAGACGCAGCTGGAGGGATGCACGCCCACGAACAGTCGCAGCAAGAGCTATCTATTGCCGTTTTGTTTGCCATGTTGCGGGTTGCAAGGTACAAATCATCAACCCTAGCTCTTAGTATTTCTCTGTTTTAGTTTTTTTTTTCTCGTACACGAACTTATATTTTACCGTCTCTGTTGTCTCCTTGTTCGCGATGTTGATCGTGTGTGCGCCATCGCTTTTTTTTTGCATACGCTTGGTATGCAATACTCTTCATCACTCTTAACCCTAACAATCACTGATTTTAAACCTTTACAAAAGAAACGTCAACGAGATATCATATTGTTGCAAATTCGCTGATTTTAAAGGCCGACGCGTTGTTTATTTCAAATTTACCTATATATATATATTCTAAGACTAGAGAGCAAAGGTAAAAAAGAAAACATAAAAACTAAGCAAATTATTGATAACCACAACAAAATGAAAAAAATGGAGAGAGTAATGCATAAAACTCAGGTTTTTATAAATGGTATTTTTTCATTGATGAAAGACGATTTTCCATTTTGCGATGCAAGCAAAAAAAAAACGAATGAAATGAATAAGCAATCATTGACTCATTGTATTTGATATGACTTGAAAATTTTTAACTTTACCACTTACGTTACGCCATCTGACTAATATGTAAACGATTTAATTTTGTGGATAAAATGAACATTGAAACAATATTGTGAATGTCGGTTGTACCCTGGTGAGAAAGCTCGCGCTCGTTGCTCGTGGCAATCGAACCGCGCGCCCGACCCCCCAAATGTTTTTTATTTATTTCGTCTCGGGAGACGTATCTTTCTTGTTTTTGTACCCAAACCATTTTGTTTCTTGTTCCCTGCGACTAACGTGTTTTAATTGATATGCACAGGCTGTGGCAGTGTTAGCTGTGGCGAGAGAGAGAGAGAAACGAGTACGCAAAAACTCGCTGAATGCTGAGCCCCCCTGGCTGTGGCGCTATGTGTGCAGTACAAGTGTTCCGAGAGCAGAGAGAGAAAGAGAAAAAAGGCACGTGCAGTAAGGGCAGGTTATTCATGTTACGAGCGCGCGCAGCTTATTGCGCGAGTTGTTGTAAACGTCTTCGAGTTTTTGTGTTTCTTCATGTTTGATTTGGAAGCAATTCTTTCTACAGTCGTTTTGCTATCGAATCGCGTCTCCTTGCCATCGTAATCGCAGCTGTTTCAATTTATTTCTGTCAAAATTTCACAGTCTCAGCTTTGCGTTCTTCCGCGCCGCCTGATATTCGCGATTGAGTTTGATTTCGTTAGCGTCTCTTTGCAGTGCGAAAGAGAAGGTAGGTTTTGTATACAGACGTGCGCGTGGCTGTAAGGTAAGCGAACCAAGCGAACGCCGTTTTCGCCATCCACTTTCACCCAACACAGATACCCCCTAGTCCCGTCGCTTTTTAATCATGTTTTTCAGCGTTCGTTGAGAGTGTGGCTGTGTTGGCTGGTGCAGTTCGCAGAGCAAACAGAGCGGCGTTGTCCGGCTTCGATTGATTTTGGGGCTGTTTTAAGTTAATAAATTTTAAGATTGACGAAAACCTTGTGTTCTTTTGTGTTCTAGTGTTACCTATTTTTACAACTTACAGGATTTCATGTGTGTTTATAGAACAATGGGAGGAGTATCATCGTGTCTATATTTAAACTATTATATAAATAGACATGTAAGGTGATAATGGTGAAATATGAGTAGTAAGTCATCAAATATTTAGTCTGGCCGCAGAATACACAAATAGTGATGTAATAAAGACTTATTCTTATTGAATATACCAAAGAAAGTTTAATTCAGTACTTAATAATACAATAATGTACAAAACTTTACTTTCAGAAGAAGATAATCTAAACTTATTTATCTGTAGGAACATTGAAATAAATTTCGATGGTTTCTGCATCCATCATTAGAGTTGAAAAATCATTCGAAAATCAAACGTGCAATTCTTATCAGTAACTTTTAATCGGAGAGAATTCTTTATCTATTTGGATATTTCAGTCTCTACATACAGTTAGGTTTCGTATGTAGGTAATTAATTATGCTTACTATTATATATTATAATTAATTACCTAACTCAGTGATGCCTTACATAACTAACGTGTCGTATAACGAACGTTGTGCGCAATAAATTTTATTTTAGTTTACTACACGAGTCACAAAACGAACCACGCTTCATACAGCAGACTGCATTGTATTGCTGCTCAAATCTGTGCGACATGCAGAATTACTGATGCACGTTGATAAATATAATCAACTTGCGATAATCTTCTCTCTGCTTAACTTATGCAGGTTTGTTTCAATAAAAGAGAATGTGTGTCATTTCCGTTAAAATCGAAAAAGAAATAATTAGAATGAATGTGGACTGAAACAGGGCGACCTAATCAAAAAGTTTAGGCCTTGTGAGATTGTGGTCTCACAAGGTGTACCCTTTTGATAAAAAGGATGTCATGGTGGTCTAAGGTATATTTATACTTTTCCATGAAAATCAGGTCTTTAATTCATGAGGAAATGGAAAAAAGTGTATAAATCTTCTCAAAATTAAATCTGTTGTAGCAGAGAAAAAGCTAATTATGGAATATGAAGGTTTTACTCTGCAAGCTTCAGTAGACTTTCCAAAATCTGAGTATGACTAAATCGGAAGAATGTTTTCTACAATCTTTGTTATGTTACTATATTATTGTTATGTTACTGTGGGGTGAGTGGCGTAGCGGTAGCGAGCCAGCGCTACCGCTCGAAGGACCCGGGGTCGAACCGGGGACGGCCGATTCCTTTATTCACCGCGGTTGGAATTAGCTCACTCCACCGGCAGCCACAACAAGAACAATGGCTGTCGATAGCGGATCTGGCACAATATAACGCAAAATGTAAAATACCCACGTATGAGTGGGTATTACAAAAATATATAACATATGTAATGGGAGAGAGGTTAGGAGATGGTAAATATGTTGTGTATCTGTAAAATGCCAATAAAGGTCTTATATATATATTATTGTTATAATACAGAACATAATAAAAAAATGTAACATGTCTTGTTATGAAAACGCGTGTTTTGTATACCAAACTTTTCTTACGAAGAAGTAACTTCTGGAATGAATTAAATGGGGCAAAACTAATCTAAGTTTAGTTAGCTTAATAGGTCCCCGAAAGGGAGGAAGTTAACAAAAAATAGTTAAGATTTTGATAAATTATTTAATAAAATAAAATAAACAATACAGGGCTCAGTCTTATTGAAATTTAATTAATTATAGCAGCAATGTTACAATATAATCAGCGTAATGTTTAAAAATATGAGTGTTTTATCATTATTATTATTATTATCACCTTTATTGGCATTAAAAAATTAAAATACGAACAACCATAAAAATAACCATATCACAATAAGATACTATAGTGTCACTATTTATAAATACTATATATATATAACTCAAAATTCTCACTTATCTATCCTACCTATTCCTCTGTTCCTTCTCTCTTTTTCATCACTCACTATTCTTAAACATTTTACACCCTCTTCATCTTCCCGTAGCCACAGTTCTATATACAGCCCCCTTTGCCTAACTTCCGTTGGCCATACCTCTTTCATCACCTCGCAGTCACGAGTCACATGTTCTTCTTCCAACCACATGCACGTGCCAGTTTCTGGGGTTGTACCGGTTAGCCAGAATTCTCTCCTGCATGATCTGCTCCTTTACCTGTCTCCACCTTTCATGTACTAATGTCTCTGTCATGAACAAAAAATCTACGCAATCCGATGCTCGCGGACAAGAAAGTAAACTCGGACTCTGGATTACCGCTACCTTCGATCACACTAAGTTCAAACATAAAAGAAGCACAAAAAATGCAGACCGACAACTACCCGTTGTCACGTGGTTGATAAAGCAATGAACAAGTTGAAGTCTGGGATGTACCTAACTAGCTTTATTTCTAAAAATCAATCTACAAGAAATCCTCGAGGTACCACCCCGCGGTACTCTGCCAATGTCTCACTCATCTGGTGCATAATTACTCCACACGCATTAAAGTAGAGCAGTCTCACATTCTCACACCCGGCTCGATGTCTAACAATGAGTCAATGTTTTTATTTTAATCTAAATATCTTAGTAACACGAAGAGCTTAAAAGTCTAAAGGGTAACAACCCTTATAAAAATGTGTGCCATAATGCGACTAAAGCCAAAACTAGACTAAACATAGGACCAAAATCAATTCACAAACGAATTAACTTAATGGACTAAAGAAACACAAATAAAATTACAGTCACACAAATAATAAAAATTAATTTCGACCCATTAAATCTAAACACTAATGTATAAAATCTAATGCATTGCCGTCCGATTCTCAACAGTCTCCACAGGTTGCTTCTCTTTTAACATTAGTTCTACTACCACCTCAGACCATCTCACTGACTATGACTATGATAAAACATAAAAGTGTCTAAATAGCAAATTTATCTGTGGGAACATACAAAAGAAATCACTGTGGTTCCTGCACTTATAACTAGTGTTGAAATTCATTTCAAAGATCAAACTTGCATTTCTTGTTGATACAAATCAGAATTCTGATCATTAATTAATGATTAGAGAGAACTCTTAATCTGTTTTGGGTAGTTTAGTCTACATATAGTTTTATGTACTAATCTTGTTTTTTATTATACTCCAAAATTATGTGATAATTTAGGTATATTGCTATATTAATAGGCTGCCAAAAGGGAACAAGCTAACAATGGTAAAAATATGGATAAAGAAAATTCTGATAAACTAGGTGATGCAAAGTTCATCGAGTCGTCTAGTACAAATTATAATAAAATAAACAATACAGGGCTTACTCCTATTGAAATGTAATTGGCTATAGCAGCAATGTTACAATATTAGGACAATATAATGAGTGTAATGTTTAAAATATGAGTATTTTATCAAGAAAGTGTTTAAATTCCATGGTGACAATACCAATCTGCGGCGTGTACACCGCACGCTCATCTGGTAACATTCCGCTGCGCGCAGTGCGATTTCTAGTGACATTTCGTCAGCCGTGCGTGAGTGAGGTTGGTTTCAGTGCGAGAGGAGAGATTTGACAAATCTCTCCCGTCGAACGCACGTAGTGTGGTATTCATCCATCTTGTTTGTTGTTGCAAACAACAAAGTGCAATACAGTAGGGCAGGCGCGCACGAAATCAGCGATTGTGGCAAGCGTTTCGCGCAGGTGTTTACCTCACGCAGCGGGGCGAGCGGCGGCGCCTACAGCAACGGGCGGCGGCGAAGGCGGACGCACAGCAGGCGACGACAGTCATCCGCGCTGCTGGCGACGTTCTTGTGCACCCCACACCACCACGCAGAGCAGCCCGCGGCGCGCGCTTTATGCATACGCCCGAATTATGGTTACGCTCGCCACGATCCCATTATTATGGCTGAGGATAGCGGCCGGCCGCCACAGAAGTCCTACGACTACCTGCTGAAGTTCCTCCTCGTCGGCGACAGCGATGTTGGCAAGCAGGAGATCATCTCGAACCTCGAGGATGGCGCTGCGGAGTCGCCGTTCTGCAGCGGCAGCGGCAAATGTAAGCTCTATACCTCTAATTCGTGGTTTTGCGCGTTTTAATGTTTATGTAGAATCTAACCTGGTGTTATTTGTGGGTAGCATACAAAACCACGACGATCCTCCTCGACGGCAAGCGCGTCAAGCTGCAGCTGTGGGATACGTCCGGGCAGGGCCGCTTCTGCACGATTATTCGCTCGTACTCGCGCGGCGCGCAGGGCGTCCTGCTCGTCTACGACATCACCAACCAGTGGTCGTTCGACGGGCTCGACCGCTGGCTGAAGGAGGTCGACGAGCACGCGCCGGGCGTGCCCAAGGTGCTCGTTGGCAATCGCCTGCATCTCGCTTTCAATCGCAAGGTGGGCGAGCGCGACGCGCAGACATACGCCGAGAAGCACAGCATGGCGTTCTTCGAGGTCTCTCCGCTCTGTAACTATAATATAATGGAGAGCTTCTGCGAGCTGTCGCGCATGGCATTGCAGCGCAACGGCATGGAGCGTTTGTGGCGATCAAATAAAGGTAATAAATATATATTTTTATATTCTTTACTTGTGCATGTATAACTTCAGATTCATGCCTGTGCAATCAACTTTGTTGGTTTAGAACACGTTTTTCAACTATAAGAACAATGCACATAGATAGTGTTTAAAGAAATGTTGATTCAATTCATTGCAATTTTAGCAAGTCAAAGAAGTAGCTTGATTTTGATTTGATTGTTCTTGAATTCATATTTTGTTGAATAGTTGTTGATTTTATAAAGTTGAGTTAATTTAGGTTTCAGTATTCTAATCTAACCTAGGTTTGTCTAAAGTTTTGGTTAAGTTATACTATCACTACTTTTTAGGTTAGGATTGTTTATTATAGGCATAGTTAGGTTAATGCAAGTTTGATTTGGTTAATCTAGGTTAGGTTATTGTTGTAAAATTTTGAGATGGATTTGGCAAGATTTAACAACTATTTATTTATTTTTTTGCAATTTTAGTAAGTAAAGAAAGAAGCACTATTTTAATTTGATTATATGGATCTTGAAGTTATTTTTTGTTTATTAGTTATTAATTTTATTAGGTTGAGTTAATTTTAGGTGTTGGTATTCTAATTTAACCTACTAATGACCAAACCTTTGGTGAAGGTATGCAACCACGATTTTCTTAGGTTAGGTATATTTGTAATAGGTTTTGTTAGATTAATACAAGGTTTATTTAGTTGATTTAGGTTTTGTTATTGTTGTACATAGTTAAGCTAGGTTTGGCTAGATTTAACACACTTTCCATTTAATTTATTGCTATTTTAGTATACTTACTACTTTTTACCAAAAGAAGCACCATTTTAATTTGATTATATTGATTATATTAATTTATTATTATATTAATTTAGTTTTGTTTAACAGTTGTTGATTTCTATTTTAATTGATTCTAATTTAACCTAGGAGTGACTAAAACTTTGATTAAAGTATACAACCACTAATTTTTAGGTTTGGTTAATTTATTATAGGTTTGGTTAGCTTAATGCAAGTTTGGTGTGGTTAATCTATGTTTGGTTATTGATGTACAAAGTTAAGGTAGGTTTGGATAGATTTAACACACTTTATTATTGTTCTATACTTGATGACTCAACAAGCTTTACATCCCTTCCATAGCACAATCCACTTGTTAACTATAGCTTACAGAACCTGCGACATCATTTCAAAACATATTATTTTAAAAACAACTCATTTTTTTAATTTTTTTAACGTGATATTGACATATTGATTTTCTGGTTTGATTAAGTTTGGTTAATCGGCCTCTAAAAGAGAGGAAGTTGACAAGAAATTGTAAAACTTGGTTCAATATAATCTGTTTTTATCAATACAACTTTCTTTTCCATTTTATTCACTCTTCATCGCGTTGACGAGTGACATCTTAATCTGATTAAATCAAACCCTAGTTCGAATTTGTTACAATTTAATTACATTAGGGTGTGGTTAGGTTAGGCTAATATCTTTTGTTTAAAACAGATTGGCTTGTATTGCTAGGATAGGTGTAGTTGAGTTGGATTAGGTTAGTTTAGGATTTTGTTCGGTTGATTATGGCGATGATTTGTTGAATTAACGTGTGATTGGCTGTTATTATCGGATTGCTTCTAAAATAAACTTAATTTCAGTGCTCCCACTGCACGAGCTGTGCTGCCGCGCGATCGTCGCGCGCACCTCCGTGTACAGCATCGAGCAGCTGCCGCTGCCCACGTCGGTGAAGTCGCACCTCAAGTCGTACGCGCTGACGCCGACGTGCACGCGCTTCCGCTACACGCACAGCCAGCGCAAGGCGCACGGTAAGAAGAACAAGCTGACGAGCACGCCGACGTCGCCGGCGGACCCGCGCAGCTGCGTGCCGCGCAACAGCTGCTCGGTGACCTGATGGCGTCGCTGGCGCCGGCTGCGACGGCGGCGGCGACGCTGGCGGCCCTAACGCCACCACCGCGCCACCTCCTTCATCGACGAGATCCATATCTGGCAGTTTAATACCGTCCGTTCCAGTCGATTTCGCTGCTCGAAATCGCTAACCCCACATGTGGGTGTGTGTGTGACACACACTCACATACACACTTTCACTCACCGCCTCCTTTGGGCAGTGAGACTCGGAACCGCAGAATTCCAAGCACACTCAGCCTGCGCAGCATCACAGCCTACCAACTGCCAGCTATACCACAAACGCAAACCTTTCACATACTAGACAAACCTACAGCAAGAAGGAGAGAAGAAGAGAAGAAAAAAAAACATACAAACGGAAACAAAATGGACCTTAAAGAATGAATAAGCAATCTCAGTGATTAATGATGATATTTTTATATGTATAAAAGAATCAACGACAACTAAAACAAAGTATTTCTATTGATTGATTTATTTTAATACTAATGATGTAAAAGTTCAATGCGCGTTACGCACGTCGCGGAATTCTACTGTACGTCTTCGTAGCCAGTTGCTTTGTGTGCGCGCGCGCACACACACGACATACTCGCACGGAACAACAAACACACCACACGACGACATCGTTCGCGAGGCTAAATCAATCCATGCATTGAACGACGAAACCAGACACAAATCAGCGGCATCTTATTTTACAAAAAAAAAAACAACTTCGTCTTTATTTGTTAATTAGTGATTATTTACTCGAAATTATTTATGTTAATATATTGTTGTAATTTATAGGAGAGAGCGATGCGAGAGTGTGTTGGCGTGAATGGAAACAAGCGAGCGAGTGGCTGTGCGCGTGTGTTATTTTATTGTATACCAAGATTACAAATTTTTTTGTAGTTAACGAATGAAAAATGCAACCACAAAAAAGACATACGAGAAATATCTGCACTTTTGTCAATCCCCAGCATACTTTTAGTTCTATTGTTGAGCAGGAGAGTTGGATGTGACAACGTAAAAGAGAAAATTGCGTAAGTATTGCACAAAAAACAAATGAAAATACCACTCAAACACATAAAGCGAAATAAAATTCGGAAACAAACATTTCAAATATATGTTTAATCGGGAGTTAACAGATAAATCTATCAAAACAGATTGAAAAAATAGCAACAGTAGAATTCATTGCTATTCCCAAAAAGAAATCGTATGGTTAAGCAAAGAACATCCGCGTATTTTCAGCGAAAATACATTTTTCGTAGAAAAATGTTTCAAGAACACAAAATAGAACTACCATAAATATTTCGCCGGTAGTTGAACGCTAGAAAACTATATGAAAAACGTGAAAGGTTTACACTACTCACAACCCCTGCAAGTAAACGATTTGGTTGTGTTGGTGATATTTTTATCTTGTATCATTACTCATGCATTATAGTTGGAAGTTTAAGTTACACTTAAATATGTTTACAAATGTGATTACATTTTATTTCTTTCTCGTTTTTTTACATCTATAGCTTGACAATAAGAACAGCCAGAGAACACCAACATACTTTTAGTTCTTATTGTTATGCAGGAGAGTTGAATGACAACCGAAAAGAGAAACTTGTGTAAATACAACTAGAATGCAGGAACATCGGGAACATACTTTTATAAATATATTTAATCAGAAGTTAACAGATATATCAATTGAAAGACAGAAAAAAAAAATTCAATTCATTGCTATCCCCAAAAAGAAATCTCGCGTATTTTCTTCAAAGATAATTTGACAAAAATCTAACAAATTGGGAAGCGGAAAAATGTTTCAAGAAGGCAAACTACAACTATCAAAAATATCTCGCCGTCGGCTGAACTTAGGATAAAACTGTATGAAAAATATAAAAAAATGTGCACTACTCACAACTCGTGCAAGTAAACGGTTTTGTTGCGTGTATGTTTTTTTTGTATCTTGTATCATTGCTTATACATTATAGTTGCAAGTTTACGTTGATTATGTTTACACATCCAATAACAAATGTGATTATTTTATCTTTCTCGCTTTGTAAAATGTCTAGTTTGACACCGAGAGAACGTTAAAGTCCCATCAATGGATGCAGAAGAATTAACACTGAAAACACCATACACAACACACACAAATCGAAATAAAACTCGGGAACAAACATTTCAAAAATATATTTAATCAGAAGTTAACAGATAAATCGATCAAAACAGATCGGAAAAAAAACAACAATACAATTAATTGCTATTCTCAAAAGAAATCGTATCGCCAAGAAAAAGAATATCTGCGTATTTTCGTCGAATATAATCTAGTACAGTCATGTTTGCTTTCGGTACTTGTTCGGGGGTTGTTTACAAAAGACGAGTTGTCGCAGCATTGCGTGGTAAACAGCGTCGCAGCTAAGACATTCACCTGAAAACGAACGCGTAAATTTGGCAGAAATCGGGACGTAGAAAAATGTTTCACGAACGCAACCTACAACTATCAAAAATATCCCGCCGGCAGCTGAACGCAAGAAGAAACTGTATGAAAAACGTGAAAAATTTGCATTACAACCCCTGCAAGTAAACGGTTTTGTTGCGTTGGTGTGTTATTTGTATCTTGTATCATTGCTCATGCATTACAGTTGCAAGTTTAAGTTACACTTAAATGTGTTTACACATGCGATAACAAATGTGATTTTTTTTTCTTTCTTTCTCATTTTGTAACATGTATAGCTTGACACTAAGAACAGCCAAAGAACGTCGCGGTCCCATCAATCGACCACCTCCCCCCCGCCCCGGAGTAAACCCGTCCCACCGTCGTTATCATAAAATATAAAAATTCCAGTAATTGTGTAAATTCATCATGGTAAAAATATCCCCGCACGCACTCACCCACACGTACTCGTCGTCTCGGTCACACTTGTGTGCGCGTTGTTGTTCATCGGTTCGCTTGTTTGTGTGTGCATGCATGTGTGTGACCGTCGTCCACATTGTCGCTCATTTCTTTAGACTACGAATATGCCTACATAGTACGTAAGTATACAAATGTCGAAGAGGCGGCGATTCGCCGCAGAAAATAAAAAACCACAGGCGAACGAAACGCCGCACTGCATCGAAACGTGTTTTGACTAGCACATTTATGTTAATAAAAAAAAAGCGCGCAATCGCACGCGCGCTGCACAGCGCGTGTCGCCATCGAATGTTGGTTCCCCGGGTAGTTTCGTTTCGTTTTTTGTTTCTCATCGCGAAGAGCCCGAGCGCAATTGTCCTGGTCGTAGCGGCTGTCATACAGTAGTTTGTCGCATTTATTATTAGTTTTTTTTTGTTTGCTTGCTTTGTTATTCTTGCTGGTGTGCTGGCTTAGTTGCTGTGTTGGTTTAATTATCTTGGAAGGTGATGGTGTGAGGTATGGTGCTTCTTGATTTGGCCTGTTCACCTGAACTCATATATCTGTATGCTGTGCTCAGGTACGTGTGTGAGGTTTAGCGATTGAAACCTGCAATCATAAAATATTATTACATATAAAAGTAAATCGTCAAAAATATATGTTTCTGCATGTCTTTAACCTTAACTAACCTAACCTAACCATAACTAACCTAACCTATACTGACATAAGGTCGGAACAGTTACACCAAATCAAATATTTCATTAAAATTGTCTTTATAATTATAAGGTTTGTATAATTTGTAAATTATATAATTGGTAAAGAAAAGTTTAAAAATTGAGTTAAAATAAATTATGTACACAGGAATATAGTGTCTGTAAGACCTATCATAACTCAAGAACGAGAATCATAAAACAGATTTTTATGATTCTTTTCTTTAGAATTGTCTTAAATCAGGGTATGATTACTTGTATTAAAACTTCTTATTTCCTATAAAATCAGCCATGTGACTACAGAAGCACAATCAGTGTTAATAGCGTATTTTTATATATTTCGCGTTGGGGAATTTCGTGAACAATGTCACTCGCGACCGATTATGAACTCAATCGGGTCAACCGATTGACCCCAAAGCAACGCGATTTTTAATGACGCATTAAAATTTCCCAAATGATAAGAATTTTCGTCTAGGCGTTTTGTAAAACACCGACAAAGAGCAATTAAACCGTTTTGATAACAAGCCTGTTATCCTGTTACTCAAATAATACAAGAAAAAAAATCTTATATGTTTTATAAAAATTGTTTAAATAAAAAATATGTAAATTATTTATTAACTCAAATGTCTATGACCCTGGGAAGGTCACACTTGCCATACTAGTTTTTACTACACATAAAACACTTAATAAAGTAAAAAAAAAAGATCTAATTATGCATATATACAAAAAATGTAGTGAAAAACCACTGAAACCACTGAGAAAACCTGTTGAATTGACTAATATGAATAAAAAGTCATGAACAGGATGCTTTCAAAAAGCAAGTATTTAAAAAATGAGTTTTATGATATAATATTATGAAATCAAAAAGTGTAAAACATACCACTCAGAGCTCCGGTGGTAGTAGAAGCCCTCAATGTTCGCCTTTGATTTTTGGAAGCAAATGTAGTAAAATCCAGCGAATGACGCGCCGCTGATGTCCTTGATCGTGTGGTCCGGCACCAGGAAGTGCTCCTTCCATCGCATAAAGACGTAGTCAGTGTTGGCAAGCGCTTTGTAGTCGAACGTGTCCGAGTTGAACGTTTTTGAGTATTGATAGAATGAAGTGAACTTGCTCTAGTGTAGGATATGTTGAAATTCATAAAGATTTAGCTTCTGCAGTGAGAGTGATATCAATTAGAGGGGCATACCCAATGTTTTTTATCGACGTCCTCATCAGCGTCCCACTTGCGCGTGAGAAACGGATATTTTTGGCTGATGATCTCGCCGTCGAAGAACGTCGTCAGCGTTGGGAATTCATCAGTCAAACCGTTAATCTGCAGATACCCGCAGAGATACGAATTCTCTTCGTCAACATGCTAAAAAAGTTATTCCATACTTTTATCAGCGTTTATCACATGTATATATTTGTATAATATTGTGTATATTGTATTTTTAAAGTGGATATTGTGTATATTTTGTGTAAATTGCATGCAAATAATTGAAACGTCTGAAACACAAGGGGGGCGTGTCGCACATATGGATGTATATAGCCATTTGTAGCGGTTAGAAATGTGGATTTGTACGGATATTTGCGTGAATGTGAAGCTATGCGTACCTGCAGGACGACTTCGACGTCGTACGAGTTGCCCTTGGACTTCTGCGAGCCCTGAAACTTGGAGCCGTTGTACAGCAGCGACTTGGTGATGCCCGGCTGCTTGGAGTTGGCAGGCGGCGGTGGCGTGATATCCACCCTCACTGGCATGGTGGCGGCGGCTGCGGCGGCGTTGTTGCTGCTGCTGCTGCTCCTCGCTGCATGCGGGCGCACGGCGTAGTAGCACGCGACTGCTGGCGGTTCCTGCGGCCTGCGGTGCGGGCAGCGGGCCGGGCGCGCTCGCCTGCAACCTGGGGGAGGGGAGGCAAGCGCAACACAACGCAGCACGACGCGGCTGCTGCTGGTGTGGCGCGCGCGCGATTACAAATGGCGGCGGCGGCGCCGCGCAGCAGGAGAAGAGAGCGTGT
>JAODGA020042699.1:0-27709 GCA_027574885.2 Drusilla canaliculata | reverse complement strand
TGTCTACCACATAAGTTTTAATTGAAATAAAGTACAGTTGTCGGCGAGCTGTGCGCTGTGAAATCCAAGACGAGCACACACAATATATCACAAATCAGATTTGCGAAATCCGACGACTTGGCGTGCCGAAGCAGCGCGGCGGCGTCGGCAGCATCCGTGGGAGCAAAAATTGAAAATAAACAAAAGACTCCGTGCCCGTTGAGCTGGATTTAAAACGATAGCGCACGCACGCACGGCGCGAATAACTTGGCGAAATATTGTTTTGTTTTTCTTCCTGCCTTCCGCCGACGGTTTGCGCAGCGCGCATGCCGAACAGAGCAAAAAAGGGGCAACACCCACGCAAACAGCATTCCGAGCGCGTCGAATGAAAAGGCTGTTAGGCAAAACGACTTTCCTCATTGTCGACGCCGACGCCGCCACCCGACGTGGATGCTAATGCCGATGCGCTGCCGTAGAGGCGATGAAGAGAGAAATATGTATACCGCAGACGTACAGCTCTCGACAAATATGCGGAGGAATGCGCAGGAATTGCTCACACAGGCTGCCTATACATACGCGCAGGCACTCGCTGGCATGTGCGTAAACATTGAAATTGCGCACTGTATTTGACGGTAAGTAACATGTCTCTCGCCAAAGATTACATGTCTCATAAAGTCGGCGAAGCATTGCTCGCG
Source organism: Drusilla canaliculata (assembly GCA_027574885.2). Classification (NCBI taxonomy): domain Eukaryota; kingdom Metazoa; phylum Arthropoda; class Insecta; order Coleoptera; family Staphylinidae; genus Drusilla; species Drusilla canaliculata. Next base: position 27,035 of record JAODGA020042699.1, on the reverse strand, counting down.
TGGAATTTGCGGCGGTTCCCCGCAGACGAGACGCGCACAACGGCAACGGGCGTAACTGAGTTTCTTTTTTCTGCTTCTGCGTTTTGGCCCGCAGCACATTCGCAGAAATTTCCCGCTTTTGCGCGCGGCCCCCGTGGTTGACCCAATCAAGTAGCAATTCCGAGCCTGTCAAGAGTGCGCCGCCGCTGCTGCTGTTTCGAATATGCCTGCGAGGGACACGCATTACATATTCACGTGCCCCTCAAAAGAATACGTAAGTTCCTGCAGATTCGGTACCGGGACCTTCATTCAGCGTAGGTATGCGCGCTCCGCTCAATAATGCACAGCCCCCGCCGACGACGGCGGCATGCGGACGAAAGACGCTCGCAAGGCACGTATGCGAAATTATTTCAATATTCTTTTTCTCGTGACAAAGTCAGCAGGCGTTTCGTTTCCATTATGCCAATGTTTATGTTGCGGCAGCTCCCGATTCAATGCGCTCCACGGAACATATCAGAACGATGAAATTTCCAGGTTGATTATATTTAAATAACATAGGCGCTCCCTTTTTGAAATCAAAAGATCACAGGTGACTGGGTCACATGAAAAAAGCAAAGAAATCGCATTTCCAAGTCTATCAACATGTGTTATTATTAAATAAGGAAAGTTTGATGACGTAGATTTATATTGAGTTGCCTACATCGTCCATAGAAAACCATAAAACTATACGAGGAGCTTTGGCATGATTTGAATGTATGGGACAGTAAAGTTTGGACAAAATTACCTTCATTTTTTGGAGCGGGTGGTTTTCGTGTTGCCCAATTCGTGCGAATACTGCGACTCCCCAACCATTGGCCGTTCATCGCCGCGATGGCACTCTCAGCTTCCTGTAACATAGAAACGATCGTCAAACGTCAAATATCTACATGCATTTATATCCATTCAGCAGTTTAGTTCGGCGTCGCCTCCTTTAGAGACGCCTTACTTTCGGCGTCAAATTTTATTGGTTGCCAGCGAATGCGTCAACCAGATATTACATATCCTATAAATCCCGACATGCCTTCGAACCGCCGAACGTCTCCACATCCCACAGCGTCGTTTCGAGCTAGGGGCGCTTTAGGAGTACAAGTATAACAATGCGCTTCGTACAAAGTGAACGTAGCGCTCGACGACAAACGCGGCGTCAGCTTCGTGCCGAGCGCTCGAGTTTCCCTCCGTTTGAGTTTTCGTTGAGACGCAGAGAATTGCTTCCTACTCGGCTATAGTCATCGACATGTCAGGCATCACGCTCAATCGCGGCCCAATCTGAACGCAATCGACATATTAAAGATGCCGAGCTTGTGTTTGCCGGTAGACACACGTGCGCGTACGTGTGCACGTGCACATGAATTAGTATGCGACGATTATCGGCTGTTTTGCGGAATTTACGGAATGCTTCTATGCAGGTATCAAAAGTCAACACAGCAAATATCACGCAACCATAAAATACCTTACTCCTATATGTACGAAGGAGTAATTCAATATAGTATGGGACAAACCAACCTAAAGCAAAATCCCCAAAAGTTGTTCCTGCAAAAAAAAAACTCAGCAAGCCGGTGCGAAACACGAGAAAAGCAAGAGCGAAATAAAATGTGACGCTGACAACAGGCCTGGGAATTAATTCCTTTTTCTTTTTGTTATTTTTTGTTTGTTTTACTGGCGTGTCCTATTCCTGGCTCTATAATCACGAGCTTAGGAGGGTATAAAGCGAGTAAAAGTAGAGGCAAAAGTGTACGAAGTGAAAAAAAAATGCTCATAAAAAATCTCACGACTGGATGATGTGTTGCTCTGTGTCTATTCTGGAGTGCGGAGGGTAGCCGAATGCTAGAGAGAGGGTGTGGGTCAAAGAGAGGGGTCATTACTTTGTTGATTGTGGCCTGCCCTGCTGGGCTACTTTATCGATCTCCGGGCATAATTTAGCAGAGGCAGATAGTTACATAATGTGTGTTGTGGGGGTGGATGCATGTCCCTGAAGGCACACGCGGTCGGCGTTGGTGGCGGCGCCGGGGTGGCAAAGGCGTCCCGGACACGCAGCGCGTTACCGCGTACGTTACCACTGCCGAATAATATTGCCATGGGTACGTGATCGCGTGAATAATCCACGATAAACGTGTGCATTGTGCGCGCACCACTCCGGCGCGCTGTGCAATGTGCACTCATGGTACCCTCGAGTATGCGGAAATTTACTGTCAGCTCTCCGGCTACACTGTACGCACACAGAGCCTGCAGAACTGGAAAGAACATCTCGAGTGCAATAAAACGTCGCCGGATGGTGTTGCTAAGTCCCATACATCAAACGCAAGACAAAATAGAAATGAATTTTTGACAGGCTCATGATATGATGCAGTAAATATCACAATGGATGACAAAATATAACACTGTGCGACTGTGTTGCGCGAGGCGGGTTGTTATTGTTGTAGTTATCCGCGTGCAGTTGGTTTCCTTCCGACCGACAAGGCGACGCAGCGAGAAAGGCATTCCGCCGGAGAGAAGGGCTAATCGATTACTGGCGCGTCACAAGGATAGCGTGCCGAAGCATACTCACACCCGCGTCTGCACATATACACATATACACACACGCAGCTACCCTTGCGTTTGCTAACATTTGCGAACGTTTACAGTCAGAGGCGGGGGTGTTGGGGAAAGAGGTTAGGCGTCTGTTTTATATTTGCTTTACGACGAGCGCACGGTAAAACTCCATGCGGCAATGCAGCAAGCGAAACGTCTTTGTACTGCATTCTACCACCACCATCACCACCACCACAACCGAAAACCAGCGCAAAAAAGAAGGCACTAAAATACGCGACGCCGCCAACGCCAACACGAAAGAAAAATTATACCGCAGCGCATTTTAATGTAAATCCGACTTGCAGTTACTGCAACGAGCGAAATGATTTGCGCCACACCAGCCACACCAGCTACACGTTTTCCAACCCACCAACCAATACTGACGCCTGTCTTAATTACGTGAAATTACGTGAGGTCGAATAATTACAACGGTTTTATGCACGACTGCGGAATGAATTAATAATGCGCGTTTGTTTCGTAGTTTCCATTTTCCGCCCGTTTTGCCGTATTCCATTTTTCCGAATTGTGTCAACAGTTATAGTTTATACGAACGCATGGAATCGCGTGCGGGTGCTGTGTATATGCGGGTGTGGGCTGTTCAGGGAGCGACAGAGGTGGGAAGGGTAGTTGGTAGTTATCGTTGCGGTGGTGTGAGTTTTTGTACAATTTGCGTCGACGCATAGCGCAAAACAAAGCCCGCGCGCGCTCTGCTCGTCGACGCAAAGTTTCGCTTACGCTACGCGGAAAAACTATAATTTCAGCTTTGAATCAATAATATGACATTCTGCGCGTCCCGCGCGCTGCAATCACGGTTAAAGTTTTGCGGCAATCGGCGAGCGTTAGCAATCGTAAAACTGCAGCGCGCGCGGTGCTATTCACGAAATGCCATAAAAATGTTGTTAAATGTTGTTAGCTGGCTGATACAGTACCAAACGCTCTCTAGAGCAGTGGGTTGGGTTGACGATGGGTTGGCGATGGGTTGACGATGGCGTAACCGATCGCACAAAGACTTTGGTAAACTTGAAATGGGCATGCGGCATGCACAAACTCTCATACTCATACCAGGATGGCGTTTACGGGACTTCAGCAAAAGGGGTTTCTAGGATTTTGTGTGTGTGTGGTTGCATAGTTGAAGGTATGGGTGTTTGTGTGGTTGAATATGTGGAATTCATTGTGCAGACGTCGTGAATCGAAAACGCGCACCGCATAGCCGAACAACCAGCAGTATGTTAAGTTCAGGCGTTGATGGAGAGAATTTCCCATTCCGAGCGCATGCACAATGAGCAGCGGCGACCAGTGAAGCTGTGAAAAACACACGAAAGGACGCAATATCGTAACTTGCCGCCGTACAGGCCCCACCTGTGCACACCGTGTTCATGTGCGTTTATCGCGCACGAGTAATCGGAAAACGCTTCCGGAAGCACCACATGCTCAGTGCTCACCGCTGGCCGATCGTCGGCAACAAGTAAAAACCGGCGCTAAGCAAGGATACTTCAGGAAACACTAAGAATTCAAGCTTACAACCACCCGCAACTACGCGCATGGGAAAATTAAATCGTATGCGTTTATTTACGAATGTGATTTCTTCAACAATGTTCCGCACTTACGGACACTTCATTTGCATTTACGTCCCAGTTCCTTGCAAGTGGTGTTACCGAGAGTAAAAACATAGTGGAACTGCTCTAATGCGCGTCGAGTTGTTGAATCCTTAAGTAATTGTTTTCTCAGGCCCACACCATCTCCAACAAAATCAAACCAAGCGTCTCTTGACTCTAGCTTGCGATCGAAGATATCTTGTAGATGTAGATGAAGAGGGGATAAGAGCAGGAAGTGATTCGCGCTTCAGTGGCAGCTCCTTTTAGGTCGGCGTTACATTTATGCATTCCAATGCAAATATAACCGGATAGTTGCCGAGCGAGTGAAGTTGGGCCGCGTTCAAACACCACGACGAACTTTATATTTCGAGTCTCGGCGAGCACGGTGCGGCGAGGTGGGAAACAAGTTTAATAATGTTTGCCAGCGCACGCGGGGCGCGCGAACATCGTCCACGTTTCTTCCACTTCATTCCAATCTTCCTCCGGAGTAATGACTTTTTTCGCACGCCGGATGGCAATCGTTATCAGACGGTGAGCGGCGGCGCGACGAAAACACCTACGTGCCCCCACGGGGCAAACTTCCCATGCGGCGCAGCGCCGTATAATTGGTACATATTTTAACAACAACAATATTTACCGAACTAATTCGTAGCCGAGTTGGTTTATGCCCTGCGCTCGGCAGCGTTTATGGGCGTCCTTGCAGGCAGCATACGAGAAGCTAGATGTCTTATTTATGCTGTTATTTTAAGAACGAGTATACTTTATGTCTGCACGGCGGTGGATCCAGACCGCTTGGAAACTTTACGCTCGTGCAAACAAACCGCAAGTTTTCGCAGAGTTAGCTTCTCACCACACAGCGTTTTGCCAGCGTTTGCATAATGCAATAACTATGAAATTTGAGGTGAAACTACACCGCGGAAAAATATCACCTGAATTTTATATCGAGCCGTGCAAAGTTTGCGCACATGTCGGCGGCGGCGGCGTGTTGCGTCCTATTTGGCGCGTTTGGCGGTGGTTGTGTTTGCGTGCGCATGGTCGTCGTTTGCATTCGTTTATATCATTGTTAAAGTAGAATATATGTTGCCATTACGTCTCACTTTCTTTAAACGCGTAGTATTTTATGGTATGTTTTATGGGACGACTGTTGGGACAAGTTCATTCCAATCAGATTTGTGCCCTCCGGTGGTTGTCATTCGGCGATATATGGCGTGTTTTCGCACATTATTATACGAGGCAAAAGGACTCGGCGCGCTGGTGTCTAATGTACGTAATAAAAATAACGAAAAACGGCCACACCACGAACGGCAGGGGTGCAATAAATAAAATGCAATCGCGCGTTATGAATGAAAACGCGCAGGAATGATGAATGGTCGTCAGAATGAGTGGAAATACCACAAAACATTGTCAACTGACAAAAGAATAAAGCATGCTATTCAAATAAACTGTACTCCACGTTAAAACATACTTTTACAAAATTATAAATATTAGCTTAACAGAAGCAAAATAATTATATATTCAATTAAGTATACATCGAATTAGTCTAAAAACATTACATCACAATTAGACTAAACATGCTACTGAACAATATGTAGATTGTTATGTGGTTTTTGTTTACTCTGTGAAGTCTCAAGCATATCACAAGATGGCAATTTGTACCCCCATAAAGAGGCTACTATAGAAAGTCAGGAGGCGTAATTAATAAAACAAACACGAGCAAAACAATTCCCCCCCAACCAACACACAGCTAGTTTGCACCAACAAAAAGTCCAATAATGTTTGTCGGTTTTGCCAGTTGCTAGTCTCCGGAGTATCTGCGGGATAATACCGGCTCTGCTTAGTATTCCAACGTCCTACAAACGGGCAAGCGGGCTAAGTCACTTGCCGTGCAACTGCCCCGGCTATGAATAAGCACAGACAGCAAGGGATGATGGTAATTAATGAGATGTATAAGCCTCCGGTCAAACTTTCCTTGCGGGCGCGCTGGCGATCAAACGCCGAACGCGCGCACGCAAATGAGCGGGCACGTGGACATGGTCCGAGCGCTCTGTTTCGGCCTGCTTTTGGGAGATGCTGAGGGTAAAAACACGCTTTCTAATTGCCGCTGTACAAATTGCTGGCGGCGTACAAACGCAAACAATAAACGATCTCGGGATGGTGCGCGTGGTCTTAAAAGTAATGTTGAGGGTGAGATAAATAGCGGATGGGAAATTGGTTAATCGAGGGCGAATTATATGCCAAGTACGTGACGGCCGTCTCTCGGGAGAGAGAGAGCCGGCAGATACTTGACGAGGCGAATAATTTCGTTTTGTTATAGCGGTTGCATTACGCGTCATTAGGTATAACAGCTACAGCTGAATATTAGTCGGCAACCCAAGATACTTTTATGCAACCAAACATACTTTGGAATTTATGATGAAACCGTTTGAGGTGCTTTAGACCATAGTAATTAAAATAGAACGTCTAAATGTAGTCAAGTAGTAAGCCACGTAGGATTAATTTCAACAAATTGTTTTACATAGTTATTGATATAGTATTGGTCTAACCTATTAAAGTCCAAACATTTTATAGAGTAGTTTATATTATTATATTACAAGTAATATCTTAAACTGTGTGAAATAATATTTAAAACAATCTTGTAGTTGTCATTTTTTAAACAAAAGTAAATTTAAAGAGTTATTACTTGTATATTTTTATAATAAGTAACAAATTCATAACTCAGTTTTGACGCAAAAATATGGAAAATTATAACCACAAAATCTTACAGAATTAAACTGAAAGTATTGGCCAAATAACTTACTTAAGTAATTTCCTTCCGTTCTTAAAAAAATTTGAAAATGGCAATAAAAATGCTAACCATAATTGGAATAATAGTCACAATTTGCTTATTGGACAATCAAATATATGTCTTCATATACATATATATGAAATAAATGTAATAATGAAGTCTATAAATGTCTGCAAATTATCTTCGGTGGTATAAACAAATGAAATTTCATCGTTTATGTAAAGCACAATAAAATGCGTATTGTGCGGGTTTTGCTTAATTAAATGCAGCTTGAAACTGTCTGTTAGAATCGCTAGCAATAGCCGCGTCTCGAATTTGCCTAGTTTAATAGCCGGCCGCGCCATGCATGTGCGGACGGGTTATATTTGCCGGTTTTCCGGACGCCGGGGTACGGTGTCAATTACGGCCACGCCGCAAACCAGCAGCCCTCCGACGTACGCTGGCTCTCTTGCTGTGCAAGCGACCACCGCGTCGAAGAAAACCTCCGACAATCGAGAGACAGCTTTTCACAGCGAACGCAAACAATGGTCTGGTTACGGCCGCAGCGCTCCACCGCCATCGCTACTGCCGCCCCCGCAAGCGAATGCCATCACCGCCCAACGCGTCCAACTCCACAACAGCGCCAAAGCGCAGCTTACGTCCACTTCCACAGCGGCGTCGTTGTTCACGCTGTGCGAGAACGGAGTGAAAAGCAGCGCAGGGGGTTTACGTTTCTGGGTTATGGATCTCATTTCGGGCAAATGGCTGGTCATCTTGTTTGTTGCTATTTCGCACGACGAGCGGCCATGTGTGTATATGCCTTGCAATACGGGCTGCTACTAATCTACCTCTTTCGCCTATAGTATCCAAGTTGGATTTGACCCGCAGTGGGTGTCGGGTGTTCGCTCGGAAGGGCAAGTCTTCCGAGGCGTTCGTTCGAGGACGGCGGCGCTTTAGCTTGAATTGCCGCAGTTTGTTCTAAAAAGCTGGGCGCATCCACTTTAGATCGAGTGCTCTCGCGTGGCCGCGCCCGCTTTGATCCAACTCTCCAAAGAGATTTACTCAGGTAAATTGATTAGAAATTACAATTTCAATGACCAATGTTTCCCAGTAGAACACTAGAACTCGCTGAAACTTTCTAATCCCAAATCTGGATTTACTTAATACCAAACTTTAAAATTCCATGTTGGTACAATTACTATGAAACTCATCTAGATACTATATTATTGAAAGGAATAATATAAAGTTTTCATAAACAGAATTTTAGAAAACATAAAATTATAACATAATACTTTAAACTTTTAATGCTCCATATATCAAAGAGCGTAATTAAATTCTTCCATGCCGTTTTGCGGCACAAATGCACAGCTTAGAAATAATCGCCGGGCCGAAAGAAGAATAAACACGTCGACGTCGTCGTCAGATGCAACACTAAAAACGAGCCCGGCAAAAACTAACGACAGCTTGTTTAAATGTTGCGCGAGGCGCGCCGCTCTGCCAGATGTAATTTATTCGCGCCAACAAAAAATGCATTTAATTAAGCTGGAAGGTGTTTTTACTGCGCGCGTTGCGCTCAATAGACTTGTGACTCACACTCGGGACATTCGCGACCTGTTACACGATGCGATTCGCGAGCTATTCGAGTTGCTCCATGTTTATAGCATCGCCCACCTAGCGGAATTAATTGTAGTTTATATGCAGCAATAATAAACTTTATCTATCCAGTTTTACACATTAAAATGTTTTGACTAAAGTTATTAACGTTTTGCTCTAAAACAGAATGTTTTTAGAAATATAGGGCAAGAGCTACAGAGACGGCGTTCTATGTAAGTAGAGGGGGTAAAGCCGCCAAATTAGAAATTAATGTAAAAGTTAACTAATAGTTTATTAGTTGTTTAAATAATTTATTTAAAAATGTATAATATAAATTTATATCAAAGTGGCAGTAATGCTACAATTAAATAAAAGTTTGATATCTTTAATTAAATGTGTTATGATCGAGTTTATTAAAAGCATAACTATTTATGGATTTTATCGGGGGAAGATTGGAAAATTCAAGGTGATTTCCGTGGAAATATGTCAGGGCATAATACGAAGCGGTGGAGTATCCAGCCCCACGTCGATCTGTTCCGACGCCCGACGCGACAACCGGAAGGAAAATGCGAAGCCAACATTATGGTCAATTATTTTTAGATTTTACAGGTCGTCAGTTTGCCAAGTTGTTTAAGACTTTTGCCATCCCGTGCACGTACCATAATTTCACGGCGGAATGTTTTCCACTGACCTTTGCACGCCCCCTCTTTCCCGCTGCGCGCATGTGAGTGAGGTTAACCCGAGGAGTTTTTTTTTCTCTCCATGTTAGGGCGATAGACTACTTTGTGTGTCCAAGCTTGGAGAAAAAAAATTGCCTCTCCAGCACGCTGGGTTAAATGACGTCATAATGGGGTATATTGACGAGGACGTGGTGTCAAAGTGTATTTTTGATATGCTCTCGCGGTACTTTTTTGCTTTGTAGTTGCCATCGCTGTACGAATTGCCAAAAACCTGTTTTCTTACATTTTCGATTCGGATAAAAGGAAATTTGCCGGAGTAATATCGATCTACAGCGCCGAGGGTTGTCTTAATGGGAATAATTCTCATTTGTGCGTATTGCATGCGCCGTTCCGGAATGTTCTAATTAAAAAACAATTTGGCAAAGATTTACAGCGCACTAAAATGCTGCTTTTCGGGTGGATGCTGCGCCAAGTTGCGAATTTGTGGGTTGCGCAGGGGTTGGTTGGTGAAGGCGCCGAGCGTGCGCAGGGTTTGTTGGAATAGACTCTCGATAATTGTGCCATTAATCGTCGGAAAGACTTTTTTTGTTGGATCAATTTTTTTAGAACACATGCTCACTATTACGGTAAACAAATGTTATTTGCTTGCACGAAAATTGCGGTAGTAATGGCTGATATTTATTTGCAACCTACACTTATGTTTGGTATTTTAGTAGCATTATAGAATATTGAGTGATAACAAGTTGGCAAAAGTGTTGGCAACTTCCACAGGTAAGCTACAGGTGCAGGTTGAAAAAAATGGAGTCTATTCATAACAGAACTAGCAAAGTAGGTGTCAGATGCGCATCGATCCAGAGAATCTAAAATGGCTTTCGTTTGCCAAACAAAAACTGGATAATATCGTCAACTCTGAACTTTTGTAAGCAGCAAACGAAACAGCAAATATAAGAATAAAACACTACGAATTCTTGGCAAATGTTCATCATTCAGAAAGGTGGAAAAACTTACCGCTTTTTTAATAAACGAAACGAAACCATATCCTTTCGACTTCAACGTTTGCGGATCTCGGACAACTCGACAATCCCTGTAACAAATGAAATATAGGTATATATTAAAAAAATCATGTTGGTTTGAAGAGGAAGCACCCAAATGCCAGAAAAACATTCATAATCTGGTAATTTATTAAACGATTCGTATTCGCATTCGCATTCGGCGAGGTGAGATTTATGCGAATCTTGCGCAAACTTTTGTCGAGGGTATTCAGTCGAATGGATAAGCGCGATTGCGTTATATTTGGAGACGCGTTCCGAGCATCAGCAGCGATGCGATGTAAAAAGCTCAGCGAGAGAAGGACGCTGTTAATGAATGGCAAGTGGTTTTTCGTTAGCTGGGACAGCGCCGAGTTGCGTTGAGGGCGGCGGCGGCGTAGCGGTGGCGGCGGATGACGCTCGCGTATTTCGCCGCAAAAACTTCGCAGAGGACGATCGGCAAATGTATGTGGGATTTGCGCCATTCAGGCGACGCATACTAAATCTCCGCGGGGGCTGCAATTAAGATCCCTCCGAGTGGGCAATTTTTCTGCGCGTCCACGCCGCCGAGCGATAATCTGTCAGAGCGTGCTGGGCCGCCCCCGAGGCGGCAAGCGCACGGCACAATGTGTTCGACTGCGCTGGCGGCCATTGTTGATGGAGTGAATCGACGTTTTCGGGGAAGGACGAAAATACGATATGCACGGTGGGCGCACGGTTGTTGGACTGCGCTGACAGCTACACAGCTGGCTGCGGTGGCGGCGGCAGCGGCGGCGGAATGTGAGCAGTTAGGTGTTGACCGGAATTCAGCGCAAATTATCCGACATGGAAGAGGTTGTCCCGTTGCATATAAATTCACACTGATTTTCCACATCTGCATAAACTTTCACCTGCAGGGTACTGTATTTGAAACGGCAAAAACACAATTGCGTAGTTGATTATTACCCAAAGAGATGGTTTCTGGATTCTAGTACTAGGTTCCGATTTTGACAAGTTTAACACAACATAACTTGAAATGAATTAAGAGCTTGTCTTATGTTTGTAAAACAACCAGTATTACTAGGTCAATTTTGTTAGCAGAGAGTAGCCAAAGTTAGACCGTTGTGGTAAATGGACCACTATTGTAACTTGAAAACTGCAAAGAAATGTATTTTTTTAAATAAGGGAAGAGTTGCTTAGTTTGTACTACGTGGTGGTTGCTCAAATTGGACTGAATACAGTCATTTAAAAAGTATTGAATCTAAGCCAGCATCAATGTTATAAATGACAGCAAAAGCAATAACACTATTGTTGATGTATGTCAAACTAGAAAAATCAAAACTTTTGAAAACGTGTACTGCGAAGTGTAACTGCATTCAATACTAAATCTACTGTCAGGACCATCGAGTTAGAAGAAGAAAAAAAAACAGATTTGATTCGGTGCATCAAATGTCACATTTGGGTGCACACAAAATGTGCTCAAGTGAGCTCAAATATCAGAATATATAATTGAATAACAGTGGTCCAACATGGGAAACTGGTTGCCTTGATCGGTTCAAAAAACAAACTATTATAATTCTAATTTATATTTGCATTATTTATAAATATAGAAACATGTAGGCAATACTTGTACTTTTTATGCCTTAATATCGTTTCTAACAAAAACATCTGCATATTTGCCTAAAATTAAAGAACGTCAAAACGGTTCATCTAACGCTACTCTCTCCTGCATTTTATTCTTTATCATTGAATGAATGTTTTCAAGAATTGTATGATAAATATTAGAAGTGAACAATATAATATTATATTTCTTAAATTTTGGTTTATTATTTCTTACCACAGAATAACCTTAAAATTGAACATTATATAATAGTTATCTATAATAGATAGATTAACTGAATATAGCCCAACTGAACCTTATCATATCTCAAAATCAAATTTATCCTAATTTAAAACAGACAGGAACCTAATCATAGCTCATGTACAAAACTGGTAACATTTAATTGAAAGTATGTTAAAACATCACTAAACTATCATAAGGTTGTTAATTATATAGGATAATTCAAGCAGACGTAAGCCCCAATAATGTTCAATACTTATTAATAACCTCATGTCAGTTTTGTTGCAGCTCGCCTGCTGTGACCACGGTCGTGAGGATGCAACTTTGCTTCGCGACCGTGGACGTCACCGACGCCGACGCCATGGAGTATCTTCATTACCCGCACGAACAGTGGGCCACATTCAGTAGCATCGCCATCACAGCACGTTCGTCGCAATTATCCTTGAAGTTTACTGGGAATTTAAGGCGACTGCGGCACCGCAGAATGAAGAGCAAACTACAAGATATTGCATTTCTCTTCGAGAGTTACTTGAATTTCATGTCAGTGTAGTGGCAAATTAAACAGAACTATCCGAGACTCTCGACTACGCGGTGCGCTAGCCAATATACATCCAGCGAACGTGCGCGTCTTCACGTATTATCCGCTTTAGGAGCAAAAATGTCCTAATTGCGCATTCTTTGCGCGGAACGGGGTTTGCGCAGCGTGTTATTATAATTTCAAATGAAATTACATTAATACGTAATTGCGTATAATGGCTCGGCCTGTGGAACATCTTTGCTCGTTGCCAGCCGGGTAAAACCGGGAATCCTTACGTAACATTATACAATGTGCTGTATTCAATTCGGAAAATTTAATTAAAACAAAACAAGCGGAGATACCACGTTGTGGTGGTGATGATGGCGGCGGTCGGAAGCGGTTTTCGCCAGCGAGATATATTATTGATGCAAAAAGAGCCCCGCGTTACGCCGTTATGAAGTGAACATTATACAAAAATGCCGGTGGCGTGAGGGGGCGGTTGTGTGGTGTGCACGGAGAGGGTGGGGGTGCAAGGCGGCATGCGGCGCATTATTCCAGAGGAACTGTTTCTGCTCTTTGTTCGCTTAATTTTATTTAATCGCCAGCACTTAATGCCCAACCAAATAAACCGGCAATGAAAGTTGCCGACATGCCAACCCCCGCTCAGGCCGCTGGCGGGGGGGCGGTGCGACGTTTTAGTTTGCACCACGGACGTCACCACTACCAGCAGCACTATACTGCAATGCATCTGCCGGGAATGCGGGGGGTGAAATTTTCACGAAACGTATTCAGCATTAATGCGAGATACAATTAGATAAATAAATACTGCTTGATTTATAGCCCATGTTTTGCTTTCCACATTTTGCACGGTTTCCACGATCTTCTGGCCCTGCGCCTGCTTTGCCCGCGTTTACGCGGAACGCACACACATCAAAGATGCATAGAGCACAAAGGGGTGCTTTCATAGTGCGGGACCGCGCCGCGAAGATGTGCTGGGTACACAGGGGATGGCAAAAGGGACTTTTGACAGCCTGGATTCGGCACGGAGTAAAGAGCGCTTGCTTTATGCCCGTCTGAATAGTACATGCGGGTCGCGGTGGCTGCAGCATTACCTTATAGTACACGCGCGTTAATAATAATTTATTATCACCGCCTCTACTACTACCCCCAGTGCCCGTGTAGCGCGTCCAGGAGAGAGAAATGCCGTCTGGGGTGGGGGGCAAGCCACCGGGTCGGGTCAACCAGCTCGACCCTGGACCCTACGGTCAAGCTAAAGGTATTCCCAGAATGGTTTTAAGGTTAAGCCCGGATGTATAAATATGTCGTCAACGAGCGCCAGCCCGGTAACTAGCCCTCTAATAAAACTAAAAGGAGTCGTTGCATTGTCCTGCGTGATTGCCAGAGTCCACCGGCAGGTACAAATGGAGTTTATCGTGTTTTTTATATTTGTCATTTGGGTACTATCACAGCGGCGGTAGTGTAAGGAAGTAGGCGCTTTATGTTTGTTATAGAGGTTATGGTAGAAAATGGCGCAACGGATGTAGTCCCCTTGTGCGCATTGCCTGCCCGCTCACTTTTTGCCTGCATTCAAACCAGCTCTGCCTCATTAAATAACATGCACTGCAATTTTCGGCCCCGACACGGAAAGGTCATGTAAAACGCTTGACCGACTGAAATATCACCGGCGTGAAAAATGCGCGGCCCCGTTTGTTTCTCTCATTGGTTTGGGCGACCCTGGGGGGGCGGACGGATTTCGGCGAGAAGCACAACTTCAAAAACTGGAGTGGTTTTTGTGTACGCACAGAGAGAGCGCATAGCTCTTAGCCAAACGTAGAGTACACCGTATTTCTTGTTTCGCTTGCAATTACGGTCGACAGTTGACGGTGCTTTATTTGTTGGCTTTCTTTCCAAGCGCCCACTTCTGGAAGACTATCCGCTCCAATAAATTAACAAATTTATGTATTAGAAACCATCGGGCGTGCGCTTACGCTCACTGCATCCTCTTTATATCCATCTTATTTATAGATTTTTACAAGATGGGCTTTAATTAATTGGGAAGATTTATGCGCCAGCGGGGCCGGTTAACTTTCCAGCAGCGCGGAGCAAATTAACGGTCCGTCGGACGGTCACTGCACGTAGCCGCCGCCGATGTTGCGCTGCAGAGACCCCTCCGCTGCCGCCCCCGCGCACACACAGAGGGTTGGTTGGGCAGGCGCGCGGCTGTTGCGGTGGTTTGGGCATCGAGTTCCGCTTGGTTGCTAAGCGAAGCGTGTACAATGCCGCGCCGCCACCCGTTGTGGATGCATTTTACGTGTACTGCTGGCACAATGTGTGTCCCACATACAAATGCAGGAGGAGAGAGAGTCGGCGAAGCACAGCGCCCGCCGCCCACGGCCGGCGAGGCCAGGAATGCCGCGGCACGGTGGCGCATTGTGCGTGTGACGTAAAACGAATTAGTTCGATTGAGCCCCTTTTGTATACGCGCGCGGCCGTGGTAATTCAGGCATTCCGCAGGCGCACCCCGTTCAGCCCTGCGCGCCGACACAGGTCGAAACCTGCTACTATCGGGAGAATAGTAATGGAGCAAGGGTCGTCGAGTGTCGCTCGTCGACGACGGCGGCGGCTGGAGCCAGCCCAACGACGCTGCGTCGTTGTCGCAGATGGATGGATACGGGAATCGATCAACATCGTTTGGGTTTTAGTATACGACGATACACGCGCATGCCATCCGACTAACACCTCGCGCTTGCATGGTCAGGAATGGGTGGTTACAACCGCAGAGCTAATTGGATGTCGTCGTTGTTCAATCTTCGACACCGTTGTCAGGTGAAGTCGCATTTTCGTCCTTTGTATGTCTTTGGAATATCAACGTCTATCTACATTTACACACATTCAGTCCCCTATATAAACTCGTATAAAATACATATACCTTGATGGCTTGAAAGCTTTCGGATCATAAACTAAGTGCTCTATAGCAACGTGGAATATCAAGAAAGAAGAGGAGGCACAACACGTTCAGCAGTGAATAATATTTATGAAAAGTTATACGATAAGTCATTTTTAACAAATATTTAATGGAATTTGCTCCCACACGGATTGACGGGACGAAAGAGCAATTTCTGGAATAATAGCTGATGTGTCAGGACGAGGCCGGGGTTCATGCAGTGAAAGCAACCCGCGCCCTCGCGCTTGGAAGATGTACGATCGGGAATTGCGAGTAGTTTCGAATTGATGAATAGATGAGCCCCATATGCCGACACCTGCACGCGCCCCGGCTGCCAGGACCTCATCACTTACGGGCAATCCATTTTCCTAGCTTGTGTACGCGGCGCGAACAGCACACGCACGAACACAGCCGAAACGGACTTGCAGACAGCCGGTTCGGATGCCAATAAGACAGCATATGGATGTATTTTCCAGGTAGATTTTTTTTCCGGATGGATGTGGGTGTGGGATCGCATTTTGGCCCACCGTCCCGTCCCACCTTCTATACTTGGGAAAGAGATGCCCGGTGATGGGAAATGACGACGGGTTTTTGATGTTGATGGCGAGCTGGGGGACACATCAGCGACGGGATTCTGTATATTTTCACTTCCATTCGGGGATCAGCAAAGAGTGTGGGATCGAGAAGGAGTGCTGGGGTTGCTGGAGCCACCCTCGTAATGTACGATCATCGTACTTTTGAACATTTCCGGCGTGTATTCCGGGGACATTTTACGACTGTACGCCGCATGCCGTCTCGGGAGTCGGCATCGGGGGTGGTCGCGAGGCTATGCGGCGTCGCTCTTCGCCGCCGCCGCGGAGGAAATGGGCGCGCGCGTCGGTGGGAGATGCACGAAAAAGGCCTCTACTCTCGTCATTTACTAATTTGCTCTGCACGCGCATCTATAAAATGTCCCGCTTCGGAGACGCCGAGGGAACGAACGACATAAGCCTGCGAAGGGGGGAATCCATTACCCAGCCGCCCGTTTCTAATGCGCCAGTTTATTATTATTATTATGCGCGCGCGTATTAATTTACTTTGAATATTAAGTACTCTCTAAGACGCCACCGCGGCGTGGCACACTGGAAAAACGAGTAAACGCCATCTCTAAATTCCAAACGCGGCAAGGAATCACACCTTGGCACACGTACACAACGCGCCGTGCGGATAATTAAGCGCAGGCCGCCATGCGCATGCCCCCAATTGCCGTTAGAATACATTTTAAATTAATTAGCACTCCTGCGCGAGCGACTCTACCAAAGACGACGCCAAGATCACGCAATTTCCAGACCACTAACTAACACTAACACTCCTGAATTATGCAATGCGTCTGGAATAAACAATCCCTGCTCTACCAGTCCTCCGAGCACCTCCCCTCAAGCAATTTTCGTAGATACCCTTGCGAAAACATAGACACCAGTAACATTTTTCCGAACCCACGAAATTGCTCCGTAGCGCCTACGATCAGATAAACCGGCGCGGCGCACGGTGTAGAAACGCGTATCCGCTGTATCTCCGCGCGGAAAATCCTCAAATAAAGCTTTTAAGCATCGGGCAGAGCTTACAACGGCTGCCTATCGTTCCACGACTTTGTCAGCCAAAAGCATCCACTCCTGGCAAGGTTAAGACGCAGCTTTGCATTGGCTCACACCACATGATTAGGTAAGCCATTGTTTGTGTTTTTATGCCTTCTCCAATTTTAAAACTTCCGTATGGCGAATTACCTACTTCAAGTCCTCACATAAACTTTTTATTTACTATCGTTTTACTAGCAAACTTATTTGAATAAGTTTGGAGCGTACCTATTTCAAGTCGTAATCGGTACCGGTAGGGAAAAGTTAATCGAGAGTGGCATTACTGGGAGTTCGTATTCGTGTTTAGCCCGTCTCCAGTTTCCTGCACATCCGTCTAGGAAGCACGCCCGGGCCGCACAAATAGTGGTATTGGTGACTTTTGTGGATTTACCAGCACGCCGTCGAAGTTCGAAAAGTAAAACGCACAATTAACTACCGCGCAGTTATTTAATGCCCTAAAGTATTCCCATAAACGTTAAGATCATATTATGCAATTACATTGCACAGGTTTCGCGCAACGAGATTAAACGCTTAAGGATCTATTTATCTTGTATAATAATCCCGCCCTCTGTACCTCCTCAATCTCCGCTATCTATTCTAACAACTATTTATTACCCTGGAGGGTAGTAATATCCACTATAGTGATTCTAAATTACTAATTACTGTCGACTGTTTAGTGTTATTAGAAGATAATAGATTTTATTGGTGTTGCCTTCAAAGAGCATCTCTTTAAAACGAACGGATATCATTAGATAAACATAATAGGTATTTCTAGGGGAATATGAAGATATCGATAAAGATAAAAATAAAAATAAAGATCGCTTATGATCAGGAATGAAATGATAAAGCCATATAAGACGTATATAAGTGAAGCGCACGGAGGAAAAGTATAAATGACGGTGGGAGAATATGATCAAAGAAGGAGATAACGCGACGCGCTCGACGTCGGATGTTTCAATAGTGGCTGTTTGCGAGCGCTTATTGGCATTCTTATCACGTTTGCACTGTTATTTCGGACACTTCACATACACGCGGGGCACTCGAAACTTTTTACGGGCGCGCGCGCGGCGCGAGAGCGAACTGTTGAGCCCAATAAAAAGCGGCGGCAAATGCGCCACCGCCGCCTCCCTGAAGAAAAACATCGACGACGGCGCGCCGATGTTTGCTTACAAATATGTGTTTTATGTGCGCCGCAGCCAGCAGCGCGGCGCGGTGGCGGCCGCGGGACGACGCAACTTTTCGCAAAGACCACCCCTCGCGAAAATGTCAAAAGTTTGAGGGCACGCTCAGTATCGCTGGAAGTTTACGCAATTCTTCTGCCGTCGCGCCGAGGCAGGCGGCAGCAAATCGTTATTCAAACGCAGGAATGCCGCATAGTTCACTCTCGTGCGCGCACAGTTTCGCGTCGCATCGCTGCGCAACCGTGGAGCATTAGAATCTTTTGTGGCCGCGCGCCGCCGCCGCCGTTGCCGCCCGCACAAAGAAAGTCGTAATTTACTTTTTGTGCGCCTGACAACGTCGCACAGCCATCGCCCGCTTGCAGCGCAACAGCAAACAATAACTCAATCAAATCGCAAACGCTTTTCAGGCTATACTAGACTGGCAAGGGCAAGCAAAACGGCTATCATTATAAACGCTCGACCTCGACGGCATGCTGTGTGTGTGTGTACCACCCCTCCCGGAATTTGATTCGCCGTTTATCAGATTACGCTTAATTTACGCTCCGCAATTTATATTCCGACCAACAATAGTGGTATGCATACATTATGTCGTTCCATACCACCTCCCTGCAGCTGCCAAGCGGAGGCTGGCAGCGCATCGATGGCAACGGCGGCAACAGCGGCAAACGGCGGCAATGGCGGTAACGGCGAGATGAAAAAAGTTGAAAGATGCACGATAAAGGCAGCACTGCGTAAGCGAGACGATATTACCACTCATACCGCCGCTAAACGAAAACTTCCAACCTAACCGAGTTCACCGACAACGTCACCGCCTAAATGAACTTTGAATAAAACGGGGCAATTGGGGGAAGCTGGAAGCTGCGTTGCGATATGCAATGTGTAGGCAGCGCATAAACATAAGTTCGACCATTACGCTCCTGCGGCGTGTGCCAACCGAGATCTGTTTAGATGTAATGAGGCACGCCGTATTATCGACGCTCCGGCTAAGTAAAATCTATTTGCATAAAATGAGCATAACATGGGGCGGGTGGCATCGCGGTGCGGTTGAATATTCATGCGACCTCACATCTCAATTCCATTCCGAAAACCGACTGCAAGCCACCATCTTCGCACCGCCACCGTCTCGTCGCGCATCCTTGCGAAAGGGTTATTTGTTCCTTATTGAAGCCATTTCGCCGGCCACGAGCTGGAACAAAGAGTACTCTGCTCTACCACGAGAAAATTAAGTGTATCTCTTTGTTATAGGTACCAAGATAACCGAGCGCCGGCAATGGACCCTTCTTCTATTCATTAGTGCGACGATGTAAGAAACTTGAATTCGCTTTCCCGGCGAACGACTAGTGCTAAATATCCGCAATGTTCTTATAGTGGAAACAGGTGTCTGAAAAACTTTGCGCGTTGCAGCGCGCGCGCCGCGCAAGAAAAACTATTGCCTGCCGGCGGTAGCCGGTGAAACTTAATGCGTAATTAATTTTTACACAGTCCCGCGCTTCCCTAATGTCCTCGCATAATTACAAATTATCTTAGTTTGTTTGCGCGCATAAAGGGGTGGCTACTTATTATAAAGTAATCAAATGACTGAAATAGCACAAAGGGCTGCGAATCGAGTGCAAACGACTATAAACGCGTTGCAGAAATACCACCATCAAAGCGAACAACAGAAAGTTAATTAACAAGTTAGTAGACTTTGGGGTTGGGTTTGTTTGGGCGGCGGCGGTTTGCGCTAGTGCTTATGCCGGCGCGCGTGCATAATTAATAATAATTCATATCGTAACTCTCTTTTGGATTCAATTACGCCAGCGCAAGAGAGGAGGATGGGGGTGGTTTTTATTATTATAGCGCAAGGGGTTGAAAAGCGCGTCTGTAGTAATAATGAGCAGTGCGCAATACGCAGCCAGGACCAACAAAAATTTGACACAAAATTATATCGAAAATTAAATATTCAAATCCATCCGGTTTCTCCAGTGCACGCATAAAGTGATTAAACACCATGGCGGCTGTAATCCAGAAAAACTTTTGCATTACGCTATTCCCAGGCTGAGAGAAATGTCTTGGTTCCTAGTTGGCACAATTTTGTATTTTGCGTTTAAGCAACCGAGACACTGGTATAAACCAAAATACTGCAAATCTCGATAAGGGCCCAGTTTTCCGCATTTACAATCCTCAAATGGACGCTGCGCAAACCGTGGACTTAATTCCAAAATAACAGGGTGATTAAAATTGCAGCGCCTTATCAAATCACCAGTTTTCGGAAATAAGCTGGAACAATAACATTTTTGCCCGTTGCGCTCCGTCCGGCCGGTCGTAGAAGAACTTTTGATAACATCCCCGAGCAATAACTGAATAACTGAGGCTCCAGAAATGGAAACAGGTTTTTACTGTATGCAGGAGTCCAAGCACGGCATGGTTTCGACGGAGACAGCCCAGGGACACTCGGCGCCATCGTAATAAGAATGAAAGGGAGAGAGCCTCTGCTGTGACGGCCCCCTTTTTGGCGTCCCCAGAGCCACCTATAACGTTCACGTGGGTTAGTTTATGGTCTGCCGTGCGCTAGTCTCGCCGCCAACGTTTTATATTTTATTAAATCCATAAGAAACAGGATATAAAATCAGTAATGCCTCCGCGGGTGTCTCCATGCAGCGCTGGCTTAGAAATCCCTAACAGAAATTATTTTGCTCATCTACTGCCGAGGAGCTGAGGAACTGAGGAACTGTCCCAAACACAATGCGCAGGCAGACGTCGCAAATCCGTGGTGTTATTTTTAACACAATTTATGCACACACAGAACTTTGGCGTGGTTTACTGAATTAATCAAAGTTGTATAATTTGCTTCCCATTTAAGTTCAGTTATAATATAGTAATACAGCGCGTATATCTCCTTCGGGAATGCTGACCGTAATGAAGCGAGCGAGCAAGTTGCGCACAAGATGCAAGGACAAAACAACGACAGTGTGCCAGTGTCTCAGTGTTCAGATGCAGGTGCAAGTGGAGGTTCGTAACAGCAAGCAAACTTTCATCAAATGTTCGACCACTTCAGAGTTGTAGACCTATCTCCGTTTCCGTAGATGTGTGAGTGGCCGGGTAGCAGCTGCTCGTCGTAATGTTGCTTGTTCTCGGCTACTGCTAGGAGGCGGGAACACAATCAGCCTCATAAATGCAAACTCCTCCGAAGTGGAAACTATGTGTACTCAATACACGCATCGAGGCTTGCTTCTGCAATTCTGTTTACCTCGATATCGCCTATATTCAATAGTCACCCGGCGGCGGTGATTTCTCGTCGTGTGCACTGCGCACTGAGGTTTGCAAACAGGAAATTGTGTAATTGCCACTTATTAGAATAATCATTATATGTCTACCAATAGCACAACACATAAACATGTCACACTCGTTGCTGTCATTATTAATAATTCCTCAATGATTAAAGTTTCAACGTATTGAATTTGTATCCGTTCAAGAGTCTTGTGAATACTGCAGCAACTTTGAAATCAGAATTCTCTAATCTGGCAATGGTGCAATATCTAAATCGGTTGAATATGCTTAACTGGCGCTGTATTCACGTCATTATAATCAATTCCCCGATTAATAGATACCACATCCAGCCCAGTGGGCATGCATTGAGGCTAGATAGTCCTGCCAAACATTGACCATGATATATTAAATATTAACCAGGAGGCCTTGGGGCATGTGGGGCGGCATGTGTTTGCGTTCCTGTTCCTGCTCCCAATTGGGCGATTCTCAACGTAACAAGACAATATTACTGTTTGACATATGTTCACGTTAAAGCCGTGTGCCAAGGGTGCGTCTGACAGATCATCCAAAACGTGCGCGCCCCCCAGGAAAAAGAGGTCAAAGCACTGGATTTCCATGTGCTTACTCACAGAGCGTGCGATATTTTTTATGTAAATTGCCAATCATAACAGAGAGATTTTTTCTCGTTTTGCACACATGATTTCTCATCCGTTCAGCGTGGAAAAAGGCAACCAAACAAATAGTGTTAGCACACGTCGATCCAAAAACGCGAAAATCATAGCAACCTTCTGGGCTTGGGGTTTTCTAATATTGAAAATGCAATTTTCCAGTCAGATATGTCAACATTGTTTCAACAGCTTACCAGGTTAACGATTCACATCGTGATTTTCTATGATGTTTGGTACGTATAAAATATATTAACAGATTGATCAAAGTATTTTAGAATATAGACACATTACTGTAGAATTTAACTTTAGTTAATTAGTAAATTAATTTTAATAATTATTTTAGCATAAACTTCTGCTTCTGATAATTAAATACAAATTTTACTGTTTTTCTGATTGGATTATCTCGAATCTTAAATCATGCTGCGGAAAATAGTTTTTTGGGGCAGCTATTAAATGCAATACACATTTTCCCATTTTCTGATTTCTTCAGACTTGATGCTGGTCTAGAGAGGGTAAAATCTTGCGTGAGGGGGGGGATTACTGCGCAAATCTCCGCACTGGCGATTTATGTGCGAATGTGCGGCGTCAATAGTTATAGCCATCCGTTAGCGCGTCTGGAAATTTGTCAGCGGCGGAGGATTATGCGTCCGTGGGGCGGCACATACGCACACACATACAGCCTGCCAAAAAAATAAACGCTAGTTTAGCGCGCGAACTATTTCTTCCGCACACTCGATTTCATTCCGCATTCCTCCAGCCGCACATAAAAATATTATCAGCATATTCATGCGCACGTCGCAGCGCGCTACCCATTTGACCTACTCTCTGCCATCGTTGGGCAATAATAGATAACCGCGTTTTATGCGTATAATTGCCGCATAAGAAATGTAAATGCAGCGGCTATAAAATCCGCATCCGCCATGCCTTATCATAGATAAAAATATTTCCAAGCGGCGTAATCCCAAACTCCGGCGTTCTTAAAATCGCATATTAGACTTGCAAATACGCAAGTGAATATGAATTTTTATGCGCGTAAAATAAAATATGTAGCTGCGTCGAGCCCCGTGCACCACCGAATGTCAGTGTGTATATTCTACTTTGTTTTGAGATGCAGCAGGCCGGAGCAAAATTTCGCGCAGCTTTTAGTCCGGTTATCTGGCGTGTGCGCGCAGCGAGCGAGTTGGGCTTGCTTTATTTTTATGCCCCGACTTCCGACGTGTTCCTCGGAGATTTGTCTGCACCGGCGATTCTTCGGCGATGTATAAAGAATGCATAAAACAATACAGCCGGGGTAAGAATAACGCACATGCTCGGGCGGTGCTTCCTTCCGGTCTACGTGCGCCGACCTCGCAATGCGTTCCGCCGCCTCCACCCCGTCGGTCCTACCCCAGGAGCACTAAACCATTACCAATACCTTTTTATGTGCGCGGAAAAGTAATGTGCAGCCGTAAGGTGCTTCGGCAAGCAGTCGATCCGCAAAACCAGCACATATTTAGCTCTAACCCAACCTTAATCGTAAGCACTGCACCGTAAAACGACTCGAAACACAGTTGGCGCGACCGTAAGATGACACCCGTGTTTCTATGACGCAGAGGTATCTGTGGAAAACCTGCAGAAAATATTTTGCAGATAAAATTAGCCCACCCAAAGCGAAATTTACTTGATGGAAAATCGATGAGTTATTTTTTTTTCTCGCTCCGTGTTGAAAACCGTGATGTTGGCGGCATTTTGGCGCTTGCTTTGCCGCAGTGGCTACACGATCCTCTTCGTTAGGCAGAGAGGGGTCGGGGTGGTTTTGGGTGCACACAGGGGCTGGGTTGTAGGCGGGCGGAATTGGTGGAATAGCATAATTAAGAGAAAAAAGTTTCGGCCCCGGCGCCGCGACACCATTGTGCGTGACAGCGTAGCCGGCTGTAGTTTTATTTCCCCCTAGTGATATTTATTGTGGTTATGCCGGGACAGTTTAAATATTTTACGCCCACGCCGCCGTTGGATATCCGTTGGATGGTGAAGGCGCCGGGCTATATTACGCCATAGGGATATTAAAAATACGCTTGCAGAGTCAAGCAAACTACCAGCCCAAAAATTGCATACTGTTTTTGAAATTAAAAGCACTAAAATTGCAAAGTTTTAATTTGATTTTTGGCATCATTAGGTTTTGATAATATTAGGAATGAAAACAATAAGGTAAACGTTAGTATACGTAAATTTAAAGCGACTGTAAAAAATGGCTAGCTACCAATTGTAAATATACATAAATTTGAATACCGTCTAGTGGAGGTGGCAGGAAAGCAACCGCCCTTTTTGATTTGATGTTGGAAGCAGTGGAGCGGCAGTTAACTAGCCGCCTGCCACGAGAGCCGCGTGGTACTTGAGCACAGGCGAGGAAAACTTGCACAATGCTTTGAATGCCACCAATGCTTCAATCTTATCGCGTTTCGGAATGCCGGAGAAATCTCGTGTCGTTTTGCTGCGTGTTTTTCTATTTTGCTCAGGCAATAATAATATACGTCCGCCGCACGCTTGTATAATAATAAGAGAATCAATTGTTATGAGTACAGGAAAAAAAAACAATGCGTGTATTTTTGCGATTGTTTGCTTTCCACAGCGCTATGATTTGCAGAATTGCATGAGGAACTTGCAGCAAAAAGGGATGGAGGTAAATTTGCGGTTGAATTGCAAGGGTTTTCGGTATTGGGCTGTCATTTATTTACTGCCGCTGGTGGAGGGGTCGGTGGCAGCAGCGGTGGTGGCTAATTTAGTAGCGCGCATTGTTTGCTAATGCAGACAGGTGAAAAGAAGCGAATGGCGGAGGCGGCTGCGGCTGCGCGTCGCCAAAGCATGGGATTATGAGGCGAGAAGGCGTCGAGTGGTGGCGGTGCAAATATATACGATCTCGGCTAAGACCTCGTTCGCATGCAACGCCGGAAAATCTTTCCATTTCACGGACGCGCGCCGCACCACCGACGTAACAAACAGCCACCAAATATGCAACAGAATTGCGTCGCTGGTCGCATATTTTGCATACTGCGTGTTGCCGAAAACGCGGCAAAATGTGCGCAAATGATACGCATTTCAAAATGGTGGAAATTTCAAAAGCCGCATTCCACAAACCCCCGCCGCGAATTAGTAGTCGCGTAGAGCCGCGAGTAGATATTCCGCATACTTTGTTTCGAACATGTTGTGCACGAGTTTGAGTGCAAAATTTTAACGTTTTCGAGTGTCTTCGAGCGTAAACTTGTTTAAGGCTTGCAAATTGCCATGCACGCCACCAGAAAATATGTTTAATTTCTAAATAGCAAGCGCACAGGAGCGCGCGCTTTTTGTGTGCATGCACGGGTATGAAACAATCTCGCGTAAATAAACGCGAGCAATTCCAATGCGCTTAATTTTCAACGTTTTACATGCGACGCTCTGATGTAATTAGCTTAATGCGACGTATGTGAACTTACGATATTTCTCCGAATGCTGCAAATGCTTCTCGCAGCGTTTGCGTTTCTATCTCCGGACTGAGATCACCGACAAAGATGTGGTGGTGCTCTGTAACAAACAAAGAAATGTATCAACATAATTTAATTTAATCATATTAAATATTTAACATTATGTTATATAAACGACATGTTAAGAAGTAGCTCAGGCATCTGATTGCTTTAAGTACTATAGGCAACCAATTTACCATGGTAAATTGTTTGATTACTTTTTACATGTACAAATTAAGGGAAAATGAAATAATTTAATTTTAAAATAGGCTACAAACATATAAATTCATTTTAAATTCAGAAAAGTAATATAACCTAATAATCCTAAATGTATATTGCTGAATCTTTATAAATCTTTATAAATTCGCGGCCCCTAGTGCGCATATGTTAAACTAATTTTACATACTACGTTTTATTATCAAACCGCGTTAAATTATGTAATTTGATATTCTCATAAACTATAAAACAAAAAATATCTCAGTATTTTTGACAAAAATGTAGCAAAGTTGGGAAATGATGAAAAACCATGAAAAACTACATATATGTGAGAATTGCTGATGGCGGTGTGCTGGGAAGTAACTCGGCGTTTGGTCGTAGTTACGATGTGGTAACTTGGAGCAGCTTTTCTTTGACAGAGCGCCTGGGAGCAAACGACGTCGCAAGCGACGACGATTGTCCCGGGCGACTGGCAGACTGGCGGGCGGCGAAGAAAGCCACCGGGCAGAAATAAAGCGATCCAAATTTTCGGATAGAGATCCAGCACGCTGCGCGCCGCAGTCAGCACTATTTGTAATGATTCGAAATCGCAGCCGGCGAGCGGCCTCCGAGTCGATAATGAGTCGGACAAGTGACGCTAACCGATAACAGCGCGCCGCCGCCGCAGTCGAAGTCACCGCCATCGCCGCCGCCGCTGCCGTAAGGCGGGCAAAAACACGCTCCACTTTCAAACACTGCTTGCGGCAATTGAACATCGCTCAAACTGCAGATATTTGAACACTCTAGAGTAAGTACTTCAAAAATGTTAGTAGCTATAATTTAGTTCAGAAATTTATCCATTTATCATGGTAAAAGATACATTTTAATAAAGAGTAAATCTGAGGAAGCTAGTGTTAAACTATGATCTTATATCTTTGTATATTATTTGATTATGTAAAGAACTTATTCGTTTGAGATTTCAAGAAACCATAAACAACCTATGAAACATTTTTCAAAATCTAAATCTATGTACAAATTTTTACCTCAAAAATGGCTTGATCAATTTTTATAAATATAAATAATTGTGCTTAGGGGGTACTTCTGCTATAAAAAGGTTTTATTTT